>JAJOOO010012127.1:0-58412 GCA_029582685.1 Solanum piurae | reverse complement strand
ATTTAAACTTTTATAGTTTTAAAGTTTGAATTTAAATTTTCAAACTTTTAAAGTGTGAAATTTAAACTTTTATAGTTTTAAAGTTTGAATTTAAATTTCAAACTTTTAAGTGTGAAATTTATACTTTTATAGTTTTAAAGTTTGAATTTTAAATTTTCAAAGTTTTAAAGGGTGAAATTTAAACTTTTATAGTTTTAAAGTTTGAATTTAAATTTCAAACTTTTAAGTGTGAAATTTATACTTTTATTTTTATAGTTTTAAAGCTTGAATTTTATTATTTAAATTTTCAAACTTTTAAAGTGTGAAATTTAAACTTCTATACTTTATTACTTTTAAAAGTTTTAAATACAAAAGTTTGAAAGTTTGTATTTAAAACTTTAAAAGTACAAATTTTTAACTTTAAAATTATAAAAGTTTTAATTTTTAATTTTAATATTTTTTTAAAAAAAATATGTCCATTGGGACCCGGTTTCCGGTCCGGTCCGGGACGGGTATCTTATATTTTTTCCGGAATTACCGGTTCCAGTCCGTCCCGGTTCCGGTACGATTCCGGTCCGTGGTGACCGGTTCCGTTCCAGTTCCGGTCCGTTCCGGACCGATCGTCCCGATTCCGATTCCGTTGCCAGCCATAACCTACAGTATGTTGATAATGCCAGGGAACTTTCGGATGAATTGGAAGATAGGTATGATCAAACCAATGGGGCAAAACTGTATCAACTTCAACGAGAAATCAATGATCTCAGTCAGGGCAATTTAGATATCACTGGATATTACACCAAGATCAGGAAACTGTGGGAAGAACTCAACACTTTGGACACTAATTCACAATGCTCATGCCTATGTATATGTGGTGGAAAATCGAAAATGCACAAGGCTGAACTCGATAGGAGACTCATTCAGTTCCTAATGGGTCTAAATGAAGTGTATACCATTGTGAGGGGTAGAATTTTGATGATGAATCCTTTACCTACTATGGCTCAAACATTTTCTAATAAAAACATAGGGAAGTCAAACCTCATAGCAAATTCAACCTGGACTCAACTTCATTTCATGTAAATGGAGCTACTAGTTCTAGTTTTAGGACTAACTATACACCCTATAGGAACACTATGAGCACCAATAGGCCTCCAAACAAGTCTAACTTGTTCTGTGACTATTGTAAAAAGACTGGTCACATAAAAAACAAGTGTTACAAGCTCCATGGTTTTCCTCCGGATTTCAAGTTCACAAAGGGGAAGAATGCAGGCACAACAGCCATTGCTAATGGTTTCTCAGAGGAACTAATGGGAGATAGTTGTGAGAAGACACCTGAGACAGGCAAAGGCAAAGGGAAAATGCATGAACAGTCAGGCCAAATTCTAACTAATCAGCAATTCAATCAACTGGTAAACTTGTTGGAGCATATGCAAATCCAAGCAGGAAACAACACCAGTAACCCTGCACATGAGAATCCCAATGGTGGAGCTGTTAACTTTGCAGGTATCCTAGCTTGTTATTCTTCAATTTCTGATATTGGTAATTTGTCATGTAAGTGCCTGAAACTTAATGTTGACTCTTAGATCATAGACTCAGGAGCCACACATCATATGACTTTCACCAAGTCACTCCTTAACAACCTCAGACCCATACCATATCCTTTCCTAATTACCCTTCCAAATGGTTATAAAGTGAAAGTGACAGAAATTGGTAATGTGTGTTTGAATCCTTCACTGACTTTGTATAATGTGTTGTTTGTACCCAATTTTAAATTCAACTTAATCTCAGTGCACTGTTTGGCCTCCCACATAAAATGAATGGTCAGTTTCAATAACTCTTCTTGTTTGATGCAGGGCCCTTCATTGAAGAGCCCTCTGGAGATTGGTAAGACACAAACTGGCCTATATTACTTGTGCTCAATATGTCACACTTCCAGTTCTGTCAATGTTCCTACTGGATCAGTTTCTACTGTTGCATTAGGATCAGTTTCCACTGTTACATCTAGTTCATCTAAACCTTGTTTTCCTACTTCATCTGTTACTTCTTCTTCTAAGTGTAATCCATGCAATCTTTCACATGTCACCTCTACTGTAAATTCTTGTAATGCCACATATGTAAAATCCACATGTTTGAGTAATAATATTGTGCTTCCTAGTTGTGTTCATATTGATAATGATCCTAGTTTGATTAATTATGTCATGTCTCATGGAAATAGTGTTGATCACTTGTGGCACAATAGGCTAGGACATATCCCTTTTGTAAAAATGAAGGGTATTTCCAGTATTCCCATTGCTTTCTCACCTAAGCAACCTTTCACATGTACTATATGCCCCATGGCTAGACAAGCTAGACTCCATTTTCCAACAAAATCCACTGTTTCCAGCAATAATCCTTTTGATCTTCTTCATATGGACCTTTGGGGACCTTATAATGTTTAACTTACAACAATTACAAGTACTTCTTAACCATAGTTGATGACTTTAGTAGATCAACATGGACTCACCTTCTGCAAAAGCAACACCCTTCAAACAATAAAGTCTTTTATATCTCTTGTAGAAAACCAGTTCAAGACCACTGTCAAATCAATAAGAATAGATAATGGTTTAGAATTTACCAACAATGAAACCAACACATATCTCCAAGCCAAAGGAATAATACATCAAAGAACTTGTCCTTACACACCACAACAAAATGGTGTGGTGGAAAGAAAACACAAGCATCTCCTAGAAGTTGCTAGGGCACTCTTATACCAGTCCAAACTTTCCACTACATACTGGGGAGAATGTATTTTGACAGCCACTTACTTGATTAATAGACTTCCCAATTCAGTGTTGAACAACAAGACACCTTTTGAAATACTACATCACATATCTCCCACCTACTCTCACCTTAGGTCTTTTGGATGCCTATGTTTTCCTACACTGAAGACTTATAAAGATAAATTTGATCCAAGATCCACACCCCACATATTTGTGGGTTATCCTTGCAACACAAAAGGGTATAAGGTTCTAGACATGTGCACCAAGAAGATACATGTTTCCAGAGATGTAACATTCCAAGAAAATAATTTTCCTTTTGCTCTGTCTGAATCTAATCCTAGTTTTAGCACTGTATTAAGAACCTTGCATACTGATCCAAACATGTTAAAATCTACTGATAACATTTTTAACAAAGTACATGTGTTGGATGATGATATTACCTTTACTGTCACTAACAATAATCTGCCTGAGTATTCACTTACACATACACCTTTAGCAGTATTAGACACTGACCACTCTTTGGCTCCTGTTTCACCACCAACACATAACCAAATTCCAAACAATTGTTCCCCATCAGACACCATCACTCAACCTTCAGTCCAACCTGTAAACCTCAGGAGATCCAGTAGACCACACAACATTCCTAATTACCTGAAAGAATACACTTACACATTACCTTCCTTACAACATCAATCACCAACCCCATCTTCTAATCTTGTCTTTCCTTCATCTCATTTGTCCCTCACAAGTTTCAATCAAGATAATCAACATATAGTTAAAGGTTTTCTTCATGACACTGAACCATTTTCATATGAGGAGGCATCACTTGATCCTGTTTGGCAAGCAGCAATGACATCAGAATTTGAAGCATTGCATGCTAATAATACTTGGGATCTTGTTAAACTACCCATAGGGAAAAAGGCAATTGGATGCAGGTGGGTTTACAAGATCAAACATAAGGCTGATGGTACAGTAGAAAGCCTGAAAGCTAGACTTGTTGTGAAAGGTTATACTCAACAGGCTGGCATTGACTATAATGAAACTTTCTCTCCAGTAGTTAAGATGACTACAATCAGAATTTTAATCAGCATGGCTGTTAAAAAGGGATAGAATTTATACCAGCTAGATGTGAACAATGATTTCCTTCATGAAGACTTATATGAAGAAGTGTACATAGACACACCTCCAGGCCTCATTATAGATGACACATGGTTGGTTTGCAGACTTAATAAGCCCTTGTATGGACTGAAACATGCAAGCAGACAATGGTATGACAAGCTGGCCCAAGTCTTGTGTTCAAGGGGCTATTCTCATTCAGATAGTGATTACTCTCTATTCTACAAAAAGATTGGGAGTTCTTTGGTTTTTGTTGCTGTCTATGTTGATGATATTGTCTTGACAGGTACTGATATTGAAGAAATCACTTCTCTAAAAGGTTACCTTCATGATTAATTCAAGATCAAAGACTTAGGAAGACTCCAATACTTTCTTGGTTTGGAAATATCATATAAGGGTTGTGGAGTCTTAATTTATCAAAGAAAGTTCACCTTAGATTTGCTGAAAGAATTTGAATGTTCAAGCTACACACCAGTGACATCACCTCTTGAATCTACAGTCAAGCTCAAAGCAAGTGAATGCCTATTGTTGAAGGATCCTACACACTACAGAAAGTTGGTAGGCAAACTGAATATTTTGACTAACACAAGAATGGACATAGCATTCAGTGTCCAACATCTTAGCCAATTCCTTCAGAATCCCAGAGAACCACACCTCAAGGCTGCATACCATGTTCTAAGATACCTCAAAAATGATCCTTGTTTGGGTATATTGTGATTCATATTGGGTTGCATGCCCTGATACAAGAAAGTCAGTAAGTGGTTATGTAGTGTTGATGGGAGATAGTCCTATTAGCTCGAAGTCTAAGAAGCAAACAACCATATCGCTGTCCTCAGCAGAGGCAGAATACAGGGCAATTAGAAAGGTGGTAGGAGAAATAGTATGGCTGGAAAGGTTGTTGACAGAGCTGAACTTGACATGTACCTTGCCCATATCTGTGTTTTGTGATAGTCAGGCAGCCATCCACATAGCCAGGAACCCTGTGTTCCATGAGAGAACAAAGCACATAGAAGTAGATTGCCATTTTGTTAGAGATAAACTGCAAGGAGGTCTCATTGCACTTCATCACATTCCAACTGGAGATCAGCTAGCAGATGTCCTGACCAAGGCCTTGCCAAATATCAAGCATTCCCATATTTTGCACAAGTTGTTTGTGAGCTTCCCACCTCCAACTTGACGGGGGGGGGGGTGTTAATATTATTATTATCCTATTGTAATTAGACTAGCTAGCAGATTAGTTATGTGATTAGTTAGTTGGAGTTTTTCTGTTAGTTAGTTAGTTGGGCCTTGGGTATTGTGCATCAAGTAGTTAGTTAGCTAAGCTTCTAGAATTTTCTTACATTGATGTATATATAGAGTGTAATCAACATGAAGTAATTCAGTTTTTCATTTCCCAATTCACACAGTTTGCTCCTCTTTCTCTCATCTCGAATCTCAACTTTCCATGTTCATCAATGGAGGAATGATCTTCTCCAGCTTTGTTTGTTTCAATAGTGAGGGTTTAATATTGGCTCTAGTTCCATCAACCAAGCTACTGATTTGGACCATTAATATTTATTAGAAGGAAAAATCCTTTTTAGACAGAAAATTTGGCCAGAATAATATTTTAACTATGTTATTTTACCTTTTTAAACATTTTTACCAATTTTAACTTTAATACATTTTAACTATAAAATGGAAAAAAGATCAGTTTATTTTAAAATAAAAAAAATATTATAATTTTTTTAAATTTCTGGCCAAATTCTGACCAAATTTTCTTGCCATTTAGTATTACTCTATTTAGAATACAAAATTAAAAGTAGGCATCGATTGGCTTTAATTTAGTATCAATTTCTAGGTTATACAGTATGGGACCCTAAATGCAAATTAATTATTGAAGAGGTTTAGCATCACTTTTCAACTATAGTTTGATAAAATCAAAAGTCAAATCAAACTGCCCTCAAAGAAAATGCAAGATGCAAGGAGGAGTATTTTTAATCGAAAAATAATAATATTATGGATAATTGAAATTCAATAGCCGGAAAGAGGGTAAATTTAAATCATTTCCAAACATTTGGAGCCATTTTCAGTCTTTGAAATAAATTGTCTAAATTGGTTTCTAAACACTACCTAAAAAGGGATTTCTATCGAAAATTAACTAACGATAATAGCTTATTACAACTAAATATGTATTTTTAGAGGTAATTAACACTCTTTGTATATGTTCCTAAAGTCTATAGCGACATCCAGTGCCAATTGCCTAATGTCGATAAAAAATTTAACATTTTTTATGGGAAAAAGGACAAATATACCCTTGAACTATCGTAAATGGTATGCAGGTACCCTCCGTTATACTTTTTGGACATTGGTGCCTCTGCCGTCCAAAAACTAGAGCATATATACCCTTTATAATAACGGACATACACGTGTCATAATCCTATCCACCGATCCGATATTTATTAAATATCATATCGACCGATAAGATTGAGCCACATGTCTCTATATAGTCTTCCGTTAGAGTGAAGGGCATATGTGCTCTAGTTTTTGGACGGCAGGGACATCAATGTCCCAAAAGTATGACGGAGGATATCTGCATATCATTTATGATAGTTTGGGATATATTTATTCTTTTTTCCGTTTTTTTATTAATGTGAATATTTATTGCCGCTCAAATTATTTTTATTGTAGTGAAAATTAGAAAAACTTGTAAAATAATTACCACTTTGAATCTTAAGAAGGAGTATCATAATATTTTTTGCTAATTTGAGTGGCTCCATCAATTATTAAACTTTTTAAATATTCCATCTTGTTTTTATCTCTAAAAAATGCACCTAAAACCAAAAACCAAAAACGAGATTGGGAAGTGGGTCCATCTCTTATTCCTAGGCAGTAACTGTGCTTTTATAATTTTGTTTTGGTTAACTCGATAGATATTAGTACTCCATATGATAAAAATATGAAATATATAAACAAAGTTAAAGAGATATTTGAGCTTCATTATAGTTCAGCAGGGCATATACTTTAAATATTATTGCATGTTGAGAACTTGGGATATTTCTAACCAAAGTAATTTTTACAATATTTACTTAAGTAATGTTGCTTGTAAATATCGAAGGAACTATAACCTGATTTATCTTTAGGTTAGAATATAGCCTTGTAAATTATTTTTCAGTAGCAAATTCTAATCTCTCTATATATATACCCAATTAAATTAAATATGGCTGCATATAGTAGGTGGATTCAGCGACTGTTAATTTGTTTATCCTACTTTTCTTTTTAGCTCTATTTTTTTTAAAAAAGTATTTTTTCCCTTTTTATCAACTCTTTTACATGACGTGTTTAATACCACAAGATTAAATGATATTTTGATATATTCTACATATCTTTAATTAAAATCATAAAATTCAAAAATCTTCATTACTTTATTAAACTCCATATCAACTCAAAATAGAACAAAATAAATTATTACTATAGATGATATTTTGGTATATTCTACATATTTTTAATTAAAATAATAAAATTCAAAAATCTTTATTACTTTATTAAACTTCATGTCTAACTCAAAATAGAAGGAAAAAAAAATAGAAGGAATAATATCTATGAGAGTTAGGTGCTTCAAAGAAGATGAATTATGTATTGTACATTTGTAATTTGTACCAAGCCAAAAAGATTCTGTTACTTATTGTTGGAGATAACAAATCATGTAAATTTAATAAGAGGATGCTGTACAAATAATATTATACTAAAAAGGCTAGATTCTATCCTAAAGATAAATTAGGTCACTTCTATAGGTTTGGCATCAGGAGCGGAGTCAGAATACTTCGAACTCCCTTCGTTGGAAAATATTTTTATTTATATATGTTTGAAATTATTTTATATATATATATATATATATATATATATAGTAGATGTCGATTCTTATTCAATTAGTTTGTATGTTTACTTTTTCAGATTTTAAACTCCTTATTAAAAATGTTAGGGATTCGTCCGAACCCCCTTCAAACTCCATTCGATTAGTTTGTGTGTTTACTTTTTCAAATTTTAAACTCCTTATTAAAAATTATAACTCCGCCACCATTTGATACCTCTAATTATTGATGAAAATTATTCTTGGGATAAATAAATAGACAAAAAGAGCTAGATTAGGAATAAAGGATCTATTTAATTCCTAAACTAAAGTCAGACAATAAAGTTCGACCTTTTTCGTTGTTATTTATTTGGGATTTTGACGATATATATCTGGCCATCAAAAGTATATATCATATATATTTTATACATATATAATAGTAAGAAAATTTACAAAAATTTCACTAGTTTATGAGTTAATTACTTAGATATACTCTATTTTATAATATATTACGAATCATATCAGATTTTGGTGCGCCTAAATACATTCAGAACATGTATCTCAGAATAAATTGAGTCAAAATTAGGTGTAATTTGCTTTAAATACACTATATCTAAGTGAATTCACATATACCTAGGATACGTAACAAATCTCGCTCGCCTCCCTCCCATTTATCTGAAATACCAAATATATGTGAATCACACCAGATATATACAAATACATGTATGGTGTGTATCTAGTATGATTCTCATGTATATGGGATACATGACTATATATCTCTCGTCTCCATTTCTCCATCTCGCTCGCCTATATCCTTATTTTAGTGTATTTGGTAAAAAAAATATACAAGTATCGAGGTGTATCTTTCTTACATGTGATAGAAAACTTTTAATTATTGGTAAAAGGTAAGATACATAATTATTTGAAAGTATAGGTAGAATTAAAATATATATTTATAAACTTGAACTTCATTTTTGTGGAACTCTCGGAAAAATTTGTCACTGTCAGTGGCGGAGCCAGAAAATTTGTTAAGGGTGTTCAAATTCAAAGAGTAAATTTATTTTTTTAGCTAATGGGTGTACAAAATATATATTTTTTATTACTAATGAGGGGATGCACCTAGATTTGAAATAAAATTACATATCATTTAACTAAATCATATGAACATTTATAATTATAAAACTATTATTAATGGTATAAATCATAACTAACCGAGAAAAGTCAATAAAAAACAGTTTTAACTACTACTCTCTCATTCGTCTTTACTTGTTTGTTTGACTTGACACTCTTAAGAAACAATAAATTGAAGGATAATTTTACTATATCATTTAGTTTAATTATCAGTTATTTAAATATGGAGAAGTGAAGAGTAATAAGAATAAAATAAACACAATATAATAAATTATCTCTTAATTTTTTAAATTAAACAAATAAAATTGAATAACTATCATTATTAACTAGACAAGTAAAGATAGACAGAAAAGCAATTTAATTATATAAGAAATATTAAATTTTCTCTATGAATAATTTTTTTAAAGCAATAAAAAATTTAGAATGTGTATCAATTTTAATATTGATTTTGTTGTAAAAAAAGTATTTAATGATGTTGAATAAAGAACTAGTTATAAACATATAACATGCGATTTCTATTTATTTCCAATCTTTTTTCTTTAAACTTAAAAAAAATTGTTATAAAATTGCCTTAACGAGAATTGAACCGCAGACGTTGGACACTGAACTAAACACACTTATCGCTGGTCCATCAGCCTCCACTATGCTTAAGTGTGTGCATTTATTTATATAACGATAAAATACATAATATATTGCCTATAGATACGATCTAATTTTCCGGTGAAGGTGGTCAGCTGACCACCCTTCACGGGCTGTAGCTCCTCCCCTGGTCTCAAAATACGCTGAACGAACTCGCTTCTAATAGCTTATAAATTATATAGGAGATCTAAAATACACTAGATAAACTTAACTAAAAAAACATTGACAGAGAAAATCGAATTTTAACCTCCCTTATAGTATAGTACCTCCATTTTAATAACTCAAGTCAGACAAGAAAAGAACTAAATGGTCCCGAATTAGTCCTCTTTATCACCTATTAACTTTGTAAAAATAATAATTGCGAACAGCTTACGAATGGAAAAATAATAATGGTCACAATTTGAGCCAACCAAAAATTAATTTCAGTAATTAACGTTAAAGAACTTTGCACATGCAAATTTAAAACCTCTCTCCAAAGTCCAACCCAAATTATATTATCTGTTGTATTTCTTTTTACATGTCTTTTCAAAAATACTTATTAAGATTTTTTTTGATTATCTTATCTTTACCAATAGTAATAATATAATTTTTTATTGAATATTTATTTTATTTATGTATCTATCATTTCATAATTCAAGTGTTTGCAGTTTTTAATAACAATTATTATTAAAAGTAAAATGAATGATAGGCATCAAATACCTATGGGTCTTAACATAATGTTTTTATTTTCCTAATTGCTTGGGCGGTTATTTTCATTTAAATTAAAATACCTTAACAACCGACTTTATATAATATAATAAAATGTCACTCCTAGTTCTTTTTTCATTAACTTCCAAATTCTCTTTTGATGACGTGGTTACATTTAATGAGTATTTGCAAACCAACCACTACCTAATAAAAGTTGCAGACATGTTTATTGACTCTTTGCTGCTAATGCTTCGTGCACTATCCATGACTACCATTAAGGGTGTCAAATTGAGGGGTTGGATTGAAATTCAAGATATTAAAATAGGTTGAAATAGAAATTGGGTTGAGTTATGACTCATTCAAGTTTGTTTTGAGCTCAAATGGATTGGGTCTTGACCCGTCCAATTTGATCTGCTTAATCTCAATATTTTTATGTAACGATCGGGTTTCGTCGTTATAAAAAAGGCAACGGGGAAATTTTTTGGATCGGAAAACTTTTTCGTAGTAACTTGAAATTTCCCAACCTAGTCCAGATTTGGATGAAATCAGAGTCTTTGAGGTGTAGGAAAATCTGGTAACAATCGGGTGACTTATTTATGATTTTGATTACATGAGTAGTTAGATAAGTCGTTAAGGAATCCGTACGACTTTACGGAATTGAATTCGGGTGAGTAGAACTCCCAAAATCGATCTTAGCGTAAAGGGTATTGTTTTAGCGTCGTTGGTTAGAGGTGTGTTGTGAAATGAGGATTCTGGAATTCTTTAAATAGCTCACTGGTTAGTGCAAGCCGCTCTGGCGGGGCCCCTACAGCGGGGTGAGGGCCGCTGTGGTGGGTTCGACGCGACTTAAAGTCGTAAATAAATCCCTAAATGACCTTATTTTGCACTTTTTGATTTTTAGAGCTAAGGAACGAACCCCAGGCGACTCCTAACAATTTTCCACCATTCTTGAGGCAAAATGTAAGTTTTTCACTCCCCAAATCCATTTTTTGATCTGTAGAACGTAATAGAATGGACAATTAATGATGGGGGAGGGTTTTGATCTAGATTATATGGTGGAAACAATCCTATTTTGGATACTTGGGATCATGGGTATGATCTAGGGTCGTTAGAATTGTTAGTAATCCGGGTAATTAGTGATTGTTTATTGATTCCCGTGTTATTATGATTGTTTGTAGACCAAGAACAAGCAGAATGAATCCGAAAAGGGAAGGATCAAGTTTCTTAGGGTTTCAAGCTTGTTTCGAGGTAGGTGATGGTTGTGATTCTATGATTGTGTGATGTATGTTTGTTCTTGCTTCATTATGATATATGTATGTATATGAATGTTGCATTATTGATCACACTTGTTGTAAATGAGGTAGATGAATGATGGTTACCATGAAATCATGACTTAATTGTATGATCTTGAGGATATACTTGTGATTGTGGTGTGTTGAATGGATCGGTTGCCACGTTCCGACATAACTAACTTGGATCGGTTGCCACGTTCTGGCATAATCATTGGATCGGGTACCACGTTTCGGTATGCTAACTGTTTGGGTTTGGGTTCCATGAGAATGCTTATGTGAATGAGAACCCTCATGCACATCATGAAGAGATTGAAGAGGAGAATGTTGATGTTGAGAATGTTGAGGATGTGGGACAAGAGGAAGATGTGTAGGCTGAGACTATCGATGTTCCCCTCATAGACCCAGTGTTAGCTCGACATATCATGTCATTCTTGAAAGGGTTGGTTGGTCCTGGAGTTCTTCCTTCTGCTCAAGCAACTCAAGCTCCTACTAACCCTCATGTTGCTTGCACTGCGCCCAAGATGGGTGGGACTGGAGGTAATGATGCTTTCTTCCGTCCTTTGTTGGGTTCTGCTATGACTGGTAATGAGCATGAAATGTTGACTAAATTTTTGAAGCTAAAGCCTCATGTGTTTCTTGGTTCTGAGAATGAGGATGCTTATCAGTTTATCTTAGATTGCTATGAGAGGCTTCATAAGTTGGGAATTGCCCATCAACATGGGGTTGAGTTCGTGTCCTTTCAACTTCAAGGTGAGGCTAAGCAGTGGTGGAGAGCTTATATGGAATGCAGATCTTCTACTTTACCTCCACTTACTTGGACCCAATTTCATGCTCTGTTTCTAGAGAAGTATGTGCCTAGGTCCTTGAGGGATCGCAATAAGGATGAGTTCATGGCTTTGGAGAAGGGTGGTATGACTGTGGCTGCTTATGAGGCCAAGTTCCATGCTTTGTCTAGATATGATACTCAATTGGTGACTACTGAGGATGAGAGGATTCGATTATTTATTAGGGGACTAAATTCTGAGTTGCAAGTATTATCTATTCATATGACTTCTGCAGGGAGGAGCTTCAACGAGGTAACAAACTATGTTAAGAAAGTGGAGGGGGTGAGGCGAGACGGTCAAGCTAAGGCATGGGCAAAAAGGGCTAGGAACTCGGGTAACTTTCAAGGTTCTTATTCTAAGGGGTCCGAAAGGCCAACGCTTGCAGCCAAGCCAATTCAGTCCGCTATGCCCGCCTCTGCAGGTAGTTACTCGGAAACTCCATCTCATAATTTTCAGGATAGCCAGGGAGTCGCGCCTTCGACGGGCGGCAGACTATCTTTTGATCGTACTTGCTATAATTGTGGTGAACTTGGGCATATGATGAGAGATTGTCCCCACCCACGTGTGTTAGATTCCGCGCAGCAGCAGTCTAGAGCAGTGGTACCCGCAAGGAATGGTAATAATGGTAGAGGACATCACAAGGTGGGCGAGAAGGTAATCAGCGAGGCCGTGGAGGTAGAGGAAATGGTAATGCAGGCAGGGGTAACGCGCAACCAGGCAGGAAAGTGACTCGTTAAGATGATAGGGCTCAGTGTTATGCATTTCCGGACAAGAATGAGGTAGAGGCGTCTGACGCAGTGATCACATGTACTATTCTTGTCTGTGACCGGATGGCTAATGTGTTGTTTGATCTGGGTTCTACTTTTTCTTATATATCCGTGCGATTTGCCTCAAAGTTTGATATGATTTGTGATATACTTGATACCCCTATCCATGTTTCTACCCTAGTTGGAGAGTTAGTCATAGTTACATATCTTTTGTTTCATTTCTTCTGGAACAATCACAAAGACTTTTTTGATTATGGATCTACTACCAGAAATTCAAATGTCTATTGTGCTTGTCCTATTTTATTTATGGATTTTCAGACTTGGGCTGATTTGGTGATTTTGGATATGACTAATTATTGCGTTTAGAACCCGTTATGGGAACTATGAATTTCTGGTTATGTCTTTTGGTTTGACTAATGCGCCTGCAACTTTCATGAGTTTAATGAATGGGGTGTTCAAGCCATTTCTTGATTCTTTCGTCATAGTCTTTATTGATGATATTTTGGTCTATTCGAAGAGTGAGGAAGAGCATGTCAACCATCTTCGTATTGTTTTGGGTGTTCTTGGGAAACAAAGGTTGTATGCTAAATTTTCTAAGTGTGAATTTTGGTTGACTTCAGTTGCATTTTTGAGACATGTAGTTTCAAAAGAAGGAGTAATGGTAGATCCTCAAAAGATTGAGGCGGTTAAGAATTGGGTTCGACCAAGTTCTGTGACTGAAGTTAGGAGTTTTGTGGGGCTCGCTAGCTATTATCATCGATTTGTGAAGAACTTTGCTTCTATTGCCACTCATTTGACTAATTTGACCAAAAAAGAGTTACCATTTGAATGGACTAAAAAATGTGAGGAGAGCTTTCAAAAGCTCAAGACTCTCTTGACTATCGCGCCTATTCTAGCATTACCGGTTGAAGGTAAAGATTTTATTGTGATGCTTCACATTCTGGTTTGGGTGTTGTGTTTATGCAGGATAAAAATGTGATAGCTTATGCATCGCATCAATTGAAGGTACATGAGAGGAATTACCCAACACATGATTTGGAGTTGGCAGCGATAATGTTTGCTCTTAAGATCTGGCGACATTATCTCTATGGTGTTAAGTATGAGGTGTTTACTGATCATCATAGTTTGCAACATGCGTTTACTCAAAAGAATCTGAATTTGAGACAGCGAAGATGGATGGAGTTACTTAAAGATTATGATGTCACCCTTCAATACCATCCGGGTAAGGCTAATGTAGTGGCAGCCGCTTTGAGTCGAAAAGCAGCGAGTATGGGTAGGTTAGATAGCTTAAGTGTAACCAAGCAACTTTTGGCTAAGGAAATTTAGACCTTAGAGTCTAAGTTCATGCAGTTGGGCATCTCAAAAAGAGGTGGGGCGTTAGCTAGTATTGAAGTAAGGGCCACGTTCATCGAAGAGATCAAGGCCAAGCAATTTGAGGATGAGAATTTGGAGGAGCTTAGAAGGAAGACTGCAATTGGTAAGGCACAAGAGACCAGTGATGCTGAGGGTGTGCTCAATTTTAAAGGGAAAATACGTGTCCCTAGAGTAGATGACTTGATTGAGAAATTGTTAGCAGAGTCTCATGGTTTGTGATATTCTATCCATCCGGGTGTGACCAAAATGTATCGAGATAAGTGAATTTATTGGTGGCCGGGCATGAAGAAGAACATAGCGGAGTTTGTGGCGAAGTGTCAAAATTGTCAACAAGTGAAATATGAACACCAAAGGCCTGCAGGTTTGCTTCAAAGAATGCCAATTATATAATGGAAGTGGGAGATGATAGTCATGGATATCGTGGTTGGTCTTCCCAAGACTTTAGGGAAGTTTGATTCTATTTGAGTAATGGTTGATAGATTGACTAAGTCAACCCATTTTATTCCTGTAGGAATAGATTATAATGCTGAACAATTGGCTAAGGTGTATGTGAAAGAGATAGTGAGGTTGCATGGGGTGCCCCTCTTTATCTTCTCAGACCGTGGTACCCAATTCACATCTAAGTTTTGGAGGAAATTACATGATGAATTGGGCACACAACTCACCTTCAGTACAACCTTCCATCCACAGACAGACGGGAAGTCAGAGAGGACTATTCAAGTGTTAGAAGACATATTGAGGGCATGTGTGATTGATTTTGGAGGGCATTGTGATAAGTTCCTACCTTTGTGTGAATTCTCCTATAATAATAGTTATCACTCCAGCATAGATATGGCACCATTTGAGGCACTCTATGGGAAGGGATGTAGATCACCCATAGGATGGTTCGAGGCTGGGGATGTGAAATCTTTGGGGGTTGATTTAGTGAAGGATGCTCAAAATAAGGTGAAGAGTATTCAAGCTAAGCCTTTAGCAGCCCAGATTAGACAAAATAAGTATGCGGATCATAACGTAAGAAACATGGCATTTCAAACCGGTGAGAATGTTCTTCTTAAGGTATCACCCATGAAAGGGGTGATGAGATTTGGCAAGAAGGGCAAGCTAAGTCCGCGATACATTGGTCCATTTGAGGTTCTTGAATATGTGGGGCCGGTAGCATATAGATTGGCGTTACTTCCTAATATATCGGGCGTTCATCCGGTATTTCATGTGTCCATGTTGAAGAGGTATCATGGTAACGGGGATTATATCATTAAGTGGGACTCAATTGTGTTAGACAAAGACCTCCAATATGAGGAGGAACCGATTGCAATTCTTGATCGTGATACGCGCAAGTTGAGGACCAAGGAGATTAAGTCGTTGAAAGTTCAATGGAAGCATCGTTGAGTTGAGAAAGCTACTTGGGAGACCGAGAGGGACATGCGAGACAAGTATCCCTAATTGTTCGTCGATTCAGGTACTGTTTCATTCCCTCCTTGGCCTATTTTTCCATAGTTTGTCACTCGGGGACGAGTAATGGGTAAATTGGTATCTATTGTAACGATCGGTTTCCGTCGTTATAGAAAAGTCAATGGAAAATTTTTTTGGGTCGGAAAACTTTTTCGTAGTAACTTGAAATTTTCCAACCAAGTCCAAATTTGGACGAAATCGGAGTATTTGAGCTGTAGGGAAATCTGGTAACAATCGGGTGACTTATTTATAATTTTTATTACATGAGTAGTTATATAAGTCGTTAAGGAATCCGTACGACTTTACGGAATTGAATTCGGATGAGTAGAACTCCCGAAATCGATCTTAGCGTAAATGGTATTTTCTGAGCGTCGTTGGTTAGAGGTGTGTTGTGAAATGGGGATTTTGAAATTCTTTAAATAGCTCACTGGTTCGTGCAAGCCGCTTTGGCGGAGCAGCTACAATGGGGTGAGGGCCGTTGTGGCGGGTTCGACGCGACTTAAAGTCGTAAATAAACCCCTAAAGACCTTATTTTGCACTTTTTGATTTTTAGAGCTAAGGAACGAACCCCAGGCAACTCCTAACAATTTTTCATCATTCTTGAGGCTAAAGGTTTTCACTCCCCAAATCTATTTTTCGATCCGTAGAACGTAATAAAATGGACAATTAATGATGGGGGAGGGTTTTGATCTAGATTATATGGCGGAAACAACCCTATTTTGGATACTTGGGATCATGGGTATGATCTAGGGTTGTTAGAATTGTTAGTAATCCGGGTAATTAGTGATTGTTTATTGATTTCCGTGTTATTATGATTGTTTGTAGGCCAAGAACAAGCGAAACGAATCCGAAAAGGGAAGGATCAAGTTTCTTAGGGTTTCAAGCTGGTTTCGAGATAGGTGATGGTTGTGATTCTATGATTGTGTGATGTATGTTTGTTCTTGCTTTATTATGATACATGTATGTATCTGATTGTTGCATTATTGATCACATTTGTTGTAAATGAGGTAGATGAATGATGGTTACCATGAAATCATTACTTAATTGTATGATCTTGAGGATATACTTGTGATTGTGATTGTGATTGTGGTGTGTTGAATGGATTGGTTGCCACGTTCCGACATAACTAAATTGAATCGGTTGCCACATTCCGACATAATTATGGGATCGATTGCCACGTTTCGGCATAATCATTGGATCAGATACCACGTTCCGGTATGCTAACTGTTTGGGTTCCATGAGAGGACCAATGACTTGTCATAATTGTGTATTTTGAGACATATGAAGTTGTTTGTTGTTCGTAAATGTTGATGATATTGTATATGTTTAATATATGCATGTGATTATATTGTTGTTTGACTTATGTATGTTGCACTTAGTGGGATAACCGTGTGATCCTACCAGTACACTGTGGTTGTGTACTGATACTGCACTTGAACTTATATTTGTTGAGTACAGGGCATCTTCAAGCGGTTACTGACTGACCTCGCTTATTAGGAGATCAGTGATCGTTCGAATTCAAGGGTGAGCCAATTCTTCCAGGGTTCCATGGGTTCTCTTTCGTCTATGTCCACCATTTCCGGACTTAAACTATGGTCTAGTTAGTTGATTAGTTCATTAGATTGGGGTTGCATCCCTTCTTGTTTAGACTTGTTGAACTTTAGATGTTTTGGTACATTGACTTTCAGGTTCTAGGCATTACTTCCGCAATGTTAGTTTATTATTGTTAGACTTTTGTTAAAGTTTATGGGAACTCTATTTATTTTCTTAGTATTTAACTTGATTCCGTAACTTAAATGCCTTAGTTTTGGGTTAGTTACTTGGTTTGGGTTGTAGTAGTGGTTCTCACACCGGAGAGTTAGTGTGGGCGTCAATCACGACGGTCTGGGTCGTGACATTTTAACACATTGATATTTAACTTTTATAACTACAATTTGAATTTCAACTCAAGATTATTATTTTTTTTTAAAAAAGTTACAAATGGATAGTAATCCATACCTTTAATATAGGTTCATACCATACATCAATGCAAAAAAAGTCTTAAAACATATTGAAATTGGAGATTGAATTGAGCTGATCAATTTGAGAATTCTCTTAAAATGGGTTAAGACTTAAATGAATTGAGATTGAACTCAATTTAAATTATTTAGAGCCGAATCCTTAAAATTTTAAACAGATTGGACGGATTAACTATATTTGAGTTCATTTTTTACACTCCTAGCTATAACTCTTCATTCTTAAATTATCTATTCTAAATCTTAAAAAATACTAAATTTCTGATATTATAATATTTAAGTTAACATTTGATGTGTATTTTTAAAATTTTGAATATTTAATAACAACAGATAATGAAGGTAATTTCTTAAAAAAATAAAGTCATAATTTTTGTCCATTGAAATCGAAAATAATTTTAACTAATATATTATGTTATGAACATCCCTACGTGACGTATATATAAATATTTTTTATATCATCATATTAAATAGTATAGTAATAACTTCTATAGTGTGTTACTCGAGTGAAGAAGGGTGGAGCAAGTCAAAATCAATAAGATCCAAGTTATGGGGGCCCCCCCCCCCATTTCCACCAAATGAGTGATCAAGCATAAATTTTACAAAAGAACAAGAAGTTTGCTTAAGCCTAATAAACAAATATTTTAATCAATAGAGTGGTTTTCTTTAAATAACACCAAAATTAAAAGCTACCACTCCCATTATGCTTATCTTAATTTTTTCTTTTGTCTTACTCAAAGCGGTAGGATTTTGGTCAAGTTAATAGTGAAAGACACACTTTTTGTTAGTAATATTATTTAACTTTAGTGTATATTTAGTGACACTAATTGTAAAAATAATTTTATTTATGTGTATCGATTGCTTACAGCTTATTTGGATGGTTGTTACCCATTGTATTGTATTATCATTATTATATTGTTAGTTTAAAAATAATGTTTATTTTGATTGTTACTTAAATTATATTTATCGTATAGTTTAAATTCATTGTTTGGTAACAATGAAAAGACCTATTTTATGTAACGACCGATTTGATGTGATCGCGTCGTTACCTTTATATTTTCTTCTCATATTGTCTTTACTTATTATTTAATATTTTTATTTTATCATTTACCTTACCTTTTTCATAGTAACTCTATCCCGTACGCTAATTTTCTTATAAATTTATCATTCTAATTCTGGATATGTGACATTATGTAATGATGAAGAATAATAAAATCTATCCACACATTATATTCATTAGAACAATACAGTACAATACAACACAACACAATAATAAGTAACAACCATCGTTTACGGAGTGTTTGTCAAACAAGCCATTAATCCTAACAAGTGAGAATTGAGTACACTTTTTAACTTTCAATCACCTGGACAATTTTTCTTTTTCTAAAGATTTCAACCATACAAGTGGGGACATGTTTAAGTTGTGAGTATTATTTTATTAGTGGTTAGAAAAGTGAAGTAATTAAAAGAGGCTTAGGTTAGATCTATCCCCATGAATTGGGGGAAATTTTTTCGTTAAAACAAGTTTATGTTTATAACCCCATCTTTAATTACTTTAAGTCAAGCTACAGACAAACTCACCTTATTTTAAGGCACAGTTTTTCATTCCAAATTAATCTTTAATTTCTATTGTGTATTTCGAGTTTTTTCAAACTAAGTCTATATAAGGATATAGGTTTATGTGCAGAACATATAAATATACTTTATACTATCGTTGGAATTATAATTTGTAAGAATATAACAAGTTAGTGTCATTTTTACTAGAGAGTCCGGTATTAAAACGGATATTCTTTTCAAAAAATAAGTATAAAAAAACTTGAAATTGTTTCATATAAAATAATTTTTACTATTTATTTGCTTATAACAATAGTAAAATTTATTTTATAAAAAAATTCTCATTTTTTTATATTTTTATTATTAAAAAAAGTCACGATTTTGTGTATAAAAAAGACTTCACAATACACTTAAAAATGAGAAAGAGATATAGATTTACGTGAGAAATTAATAAAAAGGCAAACTACCTTTAAAGTTTGTGCAATATTATTTTGGATGAATTTGGAGTTAATAGGGATTACAATGTTAAAATATGATAGTTATAGTTCGTCAATAAATAGGCAAACTGTCCGTTTTGGTGTGTGTTTTTAGAGAGTGTCTCTCTTTTGGTGATTAGGGTTGAAAATCTGTCCGTTTTGATGTCAGACACTTTACTTAGATTACAAATCGATGTTTTTTCAAAAAAAATACTTATACTTATCAAATAATTAATTTGATTATATTAAAAAAATAGTCACTAACAAGTACCAATACATAAAGCTTGTTTGACCTTGTATAGAGAAATTGATATAAATAGTTGCTTAACAATTTTTTCTTGCATATTAATGTATGATATACATTTTTGATACAAAATAACATATATATTTGTATATTTTGCTAGCGTATGTGATTATAACTGATTGATCAAATATGTAACTAATAGTGTGTAGTTTCCTTCATTGGTAATCCTTGTTTGACCTTGTATGGGTCAACAATTTTCACATTATTGTAAGTAAAACTTAGGATTTTAGCAATGGGGATTTTATGAATACAAAAATACTAGACATAGGGCACGCACGCCGCTAATTAATACACAAATCGCAATGCATAGCCAAAAAGTGTAATATAATTCATTTGACACCACCCATGGCGCAACGTGACACACAATTATTAAATTCGGAAACGCATACTCCAATCTCGTCATGTTTCCACAGTCTCCACATTATGCCACGTGCAAATGATATCGTGACGTACTTTTATTCAATATATTTCAATTTATGTGTATATTTTAATTTCCTCTTTAGAATGTTTCAAATAAAAGTGTATGGAGTGAAGAAGAATAAGTGTAGATTGATAGGATGAGAACCCGGAGGATTGGCTCCTCGGGAATACACTCTTGAGAAAGAGGGAAATGACGTGTCAGGGATAGGAGAGGAATTGTACCCTGATGACATGGATAGAAAAAATAAGAGAGACAAACTGTTAGAAGGATTAGGTGCGTGGACGAGCCTGTATATGTAGGAATATTAGCTAACATCACTAACGACATTACTACGTAACCCTATATAATTAGTTATAGTAACTTAGGGTTCATATTCTGGAGCTTTTTTATTGGCTAGTACTGTCTCACCATTGTAATCTATAAATAGGTAATAACCTCTTATATTTGTAGAGAGATTCTGATTTCTAGCAATACAACAAAAATAATCCACTTCAAATTCGTATACAAGACCTCTTGGAGTATTTAGATTTTTTTTTTTTATACAGTGTATGTTTAAACTCATGAATACAAGAATGATAAAATGTGTATACACCATGCATTTATCCCTCTACGTACTGAGAAATGGAGTTATATTTTGAACCTACCATATATGTATATTGTTGATTGTATGCCTTCATTCATTTTGATTGTATTTTCGTGAATATATCCCTTCATGTTAATTGTATTGTTGTAGTTATATACACTTGTATAGACAACCATCTTGTCATACAAATATGATTGTATATTGGGCTGGAAAGATGACTTAGAAGATGGGGAAGTAAATTAGTACTAGTTCCTGGGCCATACTATTTAAAGGTCCAGTACTCAAGCAGCCAATAAATAGTTGCTTCCAATTGCATTCAGGGTCGTTTGATAACTGGTTAGAGTTATGCATGTATTAATAATGTAGACATTAGCTATGAGTGAATAATGATGTAGGGGTTGCATATTTAAGTACCCAAGTTAAAGATGGACCTATTAGTGATGACTAAGAATTTACTAATAATGATAATGACATGAACAACAGCTTTCCTAATCATGTCGATGAATCTTGAAAGAGTATTAGCCATCAGATAGATACTTACTCATCAATGCTCCCCAATGAAGTACTTACTCAAGATGGTTTGAATCATAGACCCATCCTTCTCAAAAGTCACAACAATTAACAATCCTTCATCAAATATTTTAAATAAAGTCGGTGTAATAGCAATCCTTCAATATAGTCGTTAAAGTACAAAATTTGAAATAAAAACATGCGAGTAAAGCACTTTCAATTTTATATAACCTATGTCATAAACATTAATATATAAGAAGAATTATTTCATTCTAATGAAAGACAGAGAAAAATGAAAGCGGAGATTGGAGGTGTTGTGAACCGAGTTGGATATGTAAGGGCCTATGGACTAAAATTGGTGGACTTATTTAGTTGGGATTATTGGGCCGAGTAAAATGCTGGAGTATTTTATTTGGGATCCCGACCCAATTAGCATTTGGTTAAAAGGGCAAATGAGTTGGAAAGAAGGGTTTATGCATATTGTGAAAGAAGTTGTCCGTTACTCTCATCTCTTTCTAGATTCTAAGCTTCTCATCTCCCTTCTACCATCTATTGATCCCAAGTTCTTACGTTCAATATTTTTATATTTATGTTTGGGCTTTTGCTAATTGAGTTGTTGCATTTAGTTTCTGGATTTGTAATTGAACTCTAGTCTTATTATAATAGTTGAGAAGTTGGTTATTGTTACATTCAAATTGAGTTCATTACATTGGTGCTTTCATTGCTCGTACTCCATGGCTGACGGCTACCTCAACCCCCAACTGCAATCGTGCTGGATCGCTTCAGCGGTGTTTCCGACCCAACAATATGGGTTTGTCAGGCAGAGTGTTATTTCCATTTTCATCGCTTCTCGAAGGATATGTGGTTATCTCTTCCTTACGTTTACTTTGACGGAGAAGCCCTCACTTGGTTTAATTGGTTGTACCGTAATAAACAATTTTATGATTGGAAGCATTTCACTGATAAATTATTTTACGATTACCAAAGACAAACTGTTACGGAATTTGGATTGCCTCCCGTAACTGATCTATTACTACAAATAGATGCAAATTTATCTCGTATGCATCGTCACATGAATAACATTCATAATACTCTATGGGCTTGCTCCCAAAAGTTTTATGACGCTCCAGCACATTCAGATTTGACTGCATCTTTGGCCGATAAGTGTGACATAGAAGAGGTCGATGAACATGAATTTGTTTCTTCTTTGGACAAGGATAACTCCAACCCTACAGAAAATTCAAAGGTCACTCATACCATTGAGACTGGGTCCCATGTTGGAGTCCAAAAATGACTTGAAGGATGACCCAATCAATTATGCCTGCAAGATGTTCGTTGAAATGCCTAATAAGAAAATTGACATGAAAGTCGAACATCCAGTGATAAATGATTCCAAAAATCTGGCTTCCATATGTTTGATGAAATGTTTCAAATAGTTTATGCAGTTAAAGGAGAGTACAATGACCTTGTCATGTTTAATATGCAACTTGGACTTGGGATAGCCCTATGCTCGGAGGAGATGTTTGGAATGTTGTCAACTTGCACATATATCCAACTTACAAACAAAGGTATAATTGATCACTTTAGTAGACTTGGTCATGCTTCACCTATCTTAACTTCCCATTTGTTTCCACCTGATCAATTTGGATTAGCGTTTCCATTTGATCATGGATCTCATTTACTTACCACGGTCCTTAGAGTTACAAGAAACTATGTATTTTGTGTCGCTTTAGATAACTTGGATCATAATAAGTTAATTATGTCAACCATGTGGTATTCTTGCATTTGGGTTGGTAAAGGACAAGATCAATATCTTCCTGGTATCTGGTTGTCTAAATCGACAGAATTTGGTAGGGCGGAGAAAATACAGGGGGTGTTTGAGGCATTTGCTGCACGATATTCAGAGCAATTTCCCGATATTCTTGTCAGTAAAGATGATGTGCTCTTGTTTGCTATATTTGGTGTAGTTTATATATCAAAGCCAACTTTGTCGTATCTCGTCTTTGGTCTGGGTCCTTATCTTGCTTATGATATATTTGCTAAATTACCTGGTAAGGCAGTGGACGTATTTCTCCAGCAGTTATATCTTGATGAAGAACTTGCACCGGAGAGAATTGACAGACAACTTGCCTCACTTTATCACCAAACTCCTCGAACGATTCAATGTTGTTACACTGATAGCATCTTTTACACAGTTAACGTGGTACAATTGCAGGGTTGTTCTGGAAGGTGTTGCTTAATTGCTTATTCAAACTCTATGACTAGAGTGTGGAATCTCGGACAATCTTGGTCTGCGAATTCCTCCATTTTGCAGTCTGATTGAGCACTAGCAGTTGCTCTTTCATCAAATTATACTCGCTTTATTATTGTTGAAAGAAGCCTTTCTTTCTACCTGACAACATTGACATCAAAGGTGACTGGATTGACTTGGAGAAGAAATGTTCTTGTTTTCCTTTTAGCATGGCATGCTAAAAATAAGGCTCGATACATGGACATACGTATTTTAGAGACGTGTTTGCTCAAGGTTAATGTCTTCGCAAGTCTTGGCACACCCTTACTTTGGAAGGATAATTATAGCCTCACCCATGTTGCCAAATATCTCTGTAGTTTTTGGTTAGCTAGCATTATGCTAATCTTGGCTTACTTCCATCGTTGCATATCTGAAGGATTAGACACTAACAAGCCTCTTTTCTATAGATTGTCTTTTCTTATTTTAACTCGACTAGTTTTCTCGGTAGGTTTGGGAGAGAAAAATTGAGCTACATATTCCATTCAAGTTGTTGTGGTGTTAACCATTGGAGTGGGCATTTTCTATATTGGAGTAGGCAATGACCTGCCAACAAGAAATTCAATGGATGCAAAAATAATTGTCCCTTTGATTGTTGTTTGAATGGATGGAACTTGTTCTTTATTTATTTCTTGGTACACTACTCTTCTCCTTGTTCATGAGGAAATATCATTAGCCAATCTAGTATTTACAACTACTCTAAGAATCTGTCACATGGTGACTTTGCATAATACTTTTATGGTACTGCATTCTTCAAGGAGTTGGACCAAACAACTAACAATGATCTCCAGTCAACTCTATCGATTGGAAAACAAAACAAAGCATATGTGGTTGTGAAGGTAAATGCAGAGAAAGAAGAAGAAAGCTTTTATTGATTGAGCTCAAAGACTACTGAATACAGATGGAAGAGTTGATATTTATAAACTCTTCATTGCTACTTTGTAACTAACCATTTGAGAAGTTGTTATAACTAACTTCATACAATGACTTATTTACCCCTAACTAATCTTACTACTTCTCTTAAACTGAGAAATAATCTTTATATCACAACAGCCCCCTTTAAGCTAGGTGGGGAAAAGATGTTAAACACACCTAGTTTGGACAAAAAATACTCATGTTGCACTCTGGACAACCCTTTAGTTAGGATATCAGCTGGTTGTTCTTGAGTAGGAAGATAATTAACACTGATTAAACCTTGTTGTAACCTCTCCCATATGAAATGACAATCTATTTCAATATGCTTAGTTCTTTCATGGTATACAGGGTTTGCAGCAATCTGATGGCAGCCTTGCTATCACAATATACTTGGACTGGCAATTGAACTTTAGTGTCTACTTCTTTCAGCAATCCAAGCAGCCACACTAGTTCTGATACAGTGGAAGCAAGACTTCTGTATTCAGATTCAGCAGAACTCCTTAAAACTGTAGTATGTTTCTTAGCCTTCCATGAAACCAATGAATTACCAATCTTAATCATATAACCTGTAACAGACTTTCTGGTTAGTAGACAAGCAGCCCAGTCTGCATCACAAAATGCATTAACCATACCATCAGAACAACTAGACAGTAGTAGACCTTGGCCAGGTTATCTTTTTAGGTATCTGATCACTCTTAATGCAACCTCCATGTGAGACTTCTTTGGATGCTGCAAGAACTGACTAAGAGTTTGAGTACTGAAGGTTATATCATGCCTAGTCATGTTGAGATATAGCAGTTTACCAATTAACTTCTGATACATTGCCTGATTTACCAAAGGATCTTTTGAGGCTTCTTGATTCTTGTTTACATGATCATCATACTGCTTGGATGTAAGTTTCACATTAGTGTCAATAGGGGTTCCTGCAGGTTTAGCTGCTAAGATACCAACCTCAGATATAAGCTCTAATGCATACTTTCTTTGATGCATTAGTATACCCTCTGCTGACCTAGTGAACTCAATACCTAGAAAGTATTTTAGTTCCCTTAAGTCCTTCATTTTAAAATCTTGCTGCAATGCCTTATTTGTCTCATCTATCAACTTAAGACTACTCCCAGTTATCAGCATGCCATCTACATACACAAGAACAATAATGATCCCTTCTGCTGACTTATTAATGAACTATGAATAATCATATTGGCTTTGTTTGAAATTGAGACTGATGAGAGCTTCAGTCAACTTCTGATTCCACTGTCTTGGAGCTTGCTTAAGCCCATACAAGGACTTTGTCAGTCTACACACCTTGTCCCCCTGACTGATAAAACCTTGAGGCAACTGCATATAGATTTCATCTTCTAGATCACCCTGTAGAAAGGCATTGAACACATCCATCTGATGAATGTGTCAGTGCCTGGCAGCAGCAAGTGAAACTATAGACCTTATTGTAACCATCTTCACAACAGGAGAGAAAGTTTCTTTATAATCAATCCTTTTTTGCTGGATATACCCCTTAGCAACTAATCTTGCTTTGAATCTCTCTATTTCACCTGTTGATTTATACTTAACTTTGTATATCCATCTGCAACCTATAGGCTTCTTGCCTAGTGGCAAGTCAGTGATCACCCAAGTCTTGTTGCATTTTAATGCTTGAATTTCAGCCCGCATGGCCTCCACCCATCGTGCATCTTTGACAGCCTCTGTGTATGTAGTAGGTTCTGTAATTATAGAAGTCGCAGCTATGTAACATTGATATGTAGGTGACAGATGTGCATAACTCATGTAATGACATAAAGGATACTGAACATCCTGACTTATGTTCAAAGAAACAAAAACTTTCATCCATGAAGGAGGCTGTTTAGATCTTGTAGACTTTCTAACAGGCTGCTCCTGAACTTCAGGTTGCTGCTGCTCATGAACCTCAGGCTTTTCTTGAACCTCAGGATGCTGCTGCTCTTGAACTATGTCTTCACCTATATCAGTGGAAAAATCAATGTCAACACCTGGCTGATTCTGAGTCTTCTCAGTATCACAATTAGCTGTATCTTGATAAAATTCTTGCAGTTCTTGAAACATCACATCTGAAGTATGCAGTATATCTACAAACAACTTCTGCATTCCAACATTATCTACTTGTGAAAAGGGGAACACGTCCTCCCTAAAAATTATATCTCTGCTAACAAAGAAGGACTTGTTAGTTAGATCAAATAAAATGTACCCCTTTTGTATCTCTGAATATCTCATATGAACAACTGACTTAGACCTTGACCTTAGTTTGTCATGTTCAGTAAGATTTTTTGCATAACATAAACAATCAATTGTTCTCAAATGAGACAACACTGATTTGATGCCATATAACCTCTCATAAGGAGTTTGATGCTGAAGAACACTGCTAGGTAGCCTATTGATAAGATAAGCTGCTGCTAAGACACAATGCCCCCAAAATCTCAAAGGAATTTTAGCTTGAAACCTTAGAGCCCTGGTTACTTCAAGTAAGTGCATGTGCTTAATTTCAGCAACTCCATTTTCCTGAGGAGTATAGGGACATGACTTTTGATGAATGATTCCCAGATCTTGAAACATGATTGTACAAACTGAGTTGACAAACTCTGTGTTATTATCAGACCTTAACACTTTTACAGTTTTACCAAATGGAGTCTTAACATACTGAAGAAACACTTTAAGAGATACACATACATCAAACTTTTGTTTGAGTAAGAATAGCCAAGTCATTCTGGAAAAGTCATCCACTATAGTAAGAAAATATTTGTTTCCATCAAAAGTTGGTGAATTATAGGGACCCCAAAGGTCAACATGTATCAAGTCAAAGCAATTACATCTTCTGATTGTGCTGGAAGGAAATACAAGTCTTGTTTGTTTAGCATAGTGACAAACTAAGCAATTAGAAACTTTACACATACTTTGCTTATTCATGTCAAACATCCTAGCAAGAACTACAGATGACACATGACCTAATCTTTGATGCCACACTTCTATATCTGAGCATACTTGATTAACAACAATTATAAACTCCTTCACACCAATTGCAGACTCTTTCACACCATTGTCCTGCATGCGATTTAACTATTTGAGCAGTAGATACAGTCCACCTTACTCTTTACCAACTTCCTTCACCTTCCCACTGTAGTTATCCTGGAAAACACAAAAGTTAGGGAAGAAGGTGACTGATCAACTTAATTCCTTAGTGATCTTGCTTACAGACAGAAGATTGTGCTTGAAGTCAGGTATGTGAAATGCATTTGAAATGAAACTTCTGGGTGATAACTCATAGGAACCAACATGAGTCACCTGAGTAGTACTACCATTTGGAAGATATACATAGGAACTGTCAATTCAGATATAGAATCATTGACAAATAAATCTGAATTAGAGACCATGTGATTTGTTGCACCAGTTTCTATTATCCATACTTCACTACTTTCTGAAGTAAATAACTCTTTACCTGCGACATTGCAATTAGAGACAGGTGGTTCTGATCTTTGCTGGAACCCTTTAAGAATATGACCATACTGGTCTTTTGTAAATGTACATCCCTTAAGCAATTATTTGACATCATTTTCAGCTTGACCCATTGGTCTATTGATGATAGAGGGTTCAGCTAGCACTTCATTGTTAACCTGTTGGTGTTCAACCTTTCCTCCCCACCCTGGTGTATTGACATTGACATTTGTATTCATACCATAGGAGAAAAAAGCCTGACTTGACTAATGTTGATCAGAATAACTGGTGTCTGAACCAGTTTCTTGAACCTTTCTCTTAGACTTGAAATCAGGTGACCACCTACAATCTTATAGCAAAATTCCTTGCTATGGCCTTTACATTTACAGAAATCCCATACCAACAAAGAATTCTTCTTAAATCTCTAACTTACACCTGAACTTTCTGTAGATTTTGAATACAAGGCAATGGAGTCTGTACCCACAACATTCATCCCCAAACTATTGGTGTGTGTGACTACAGGCCTCTAACTCTTACTACCAAGGCATATGCATGATTAGTGGATGGTAAAGGGTCCATCATGAGAATTTGACCCCTTGCCTGATGATATGATTCATTTAATCCCATAAAAAACTGATATAGTTTCTGTCTATTCATGTGAGCTACAAAACCTCTAGATTTCTTACAATCACAGTCAGGAAAAGGCACTAAAGCCTCAAATTCATCCCACAATGTCTTGAGTTTAGTGTAATAGACAGAAACAAATGCAGTACCTTGTTGCATCGTAACAATGTCTTTGTGCAGGCTATAGGTTCTAGACCCATCTACCCTATCAAACCAGTCCTTCAAATCACTCCAAACTTCAAAAGCACTAGATGCAAAGGAAATACCACATAGTAGACTCTTAGACACTGAATTTATCAACCATGACAAGACAATAGCATCAACCCTCTCCGATTGTGCCCACATTCTTCACCATACATCTCTTTTCTGCAAGTGCCATCAACCAATCCTACTTTATTTCTACCCAACAAAGCTAGTCGAATTGATCGATACCAAAGAGTATAGTTCTCAACACCAAGCAATTGAAAAGAGATATTCAAATTCCACTCACATTAGAAGGACTTAGAAATAAGGGATGGTTATAGTCTATACATTGTCCTTGCACAGAACTTGTATTGAAAGAAGTACTTGCCATACTTGCATTTTGGCCATTGTTACTAGGCTGAATCAGATCTGTTTCAACTCTGACATTCACCATTGAAAACTTCTACAGAAAACCTTTGTCGCCGAAGCAAAAGAAACAGAACAATCGAACAGCAGATTCGTCAGTCAAATTGTGATCTGCAACGAGTTCCTAAACAACAATGAATTCAATTGATGAATCTGTGAATCAATTTGATGATTCTGTGATTCTTTAACAGAGACCCATGTGCACAGTGATCACTGTGATATTAGCTCTGATACCATGAAGGTAAATGCAGAGAAAGAAGAAGACAACTTTTATTGATTGCGCTCAAAGACTACTGCATACAGATGGAAGAGTTGATATTTATAGACTCTTCATTCCTACTTTGTAACTAACTTGTGTAACTAACCATTTGAGAAGTTGTTATAACTAACTTCATACAATGACTTATTTACCCCTAACTAATCTTACTACTTCTCTTAAACTGAGAAAGAATCTTCATATCACAACAGGTTGCCTCTTAGTTATGGAATTGTTATAACAATACCCTTTAATAGAATTGATGGGAAGAAGTATGTTTCACCTTATGTGAGTGATATTCTGTTATTGTTGACATTGTTCTACTTGAACCTTGAGGACAAGGTTTTCATTGAGGGCGGGAGTATTGTTGTGAACCGAGTTGGATATGTAAGGGCCTATGGACTAGAATTGGTGGAGACTTATTTAGTTGGGACTATTGGGCCGAGTAAAATATTGGAGTATTTTATTTGGGATCCCGACCCAATTAGCATTTGGTTAAAAGGGCAAATGAGTTGGAAAGAAGAGTTTATGCATATTGTGAGAGAAGTTGTCTGTTACTCTCATCTCGTTCTAGATTCTAAGTTTCTCATCTCCCTTCTAGCGTCTATTGATCCCTAGTTCTTACGTTCAATATTTCTATATTTCTGTTTGGGCTTTTGCTAATTGAGTTGTTGCATTTAGTTTCTGGATTTGTAATTGAACTATAGTCTTATTATAATAGTTGAGAAGTTGGTTATTGTTACATTCACATTGAGTTCATTATAGGAGGCATGCTGAGAAAGGAAGAGAAATCATCTACATTTTTCTAACATACAAGTTAGGAAGGCCTATTAATATGTTGAATTAAGAGGTAATACATAATTATTCCTAAAAATACTCATTATTTAACCATTGGCAAAGAGATTATAATTTTTTCGATCAGGCGTTTAGAGGAAAGGTGGGGTAAAAATTATTTATTTCTCAAAATTAGGATTTATAGAAAAAGTACGTATTAATACCAATCAAAATATTTTAGGAGGATAATAGAATACCCATAAAATTTAAGTATCAACTCGGTAATTATCTGGGGATTTAAATTATTAATCTACTATTGCAGTAATAGTGTAAAAATTGGTTATTCAAATAAATAAAACTTTAGGTGAATAAGAAAATATGTATGAAATTGATTTTGGGACCTTATGACCAAGTTAGGCAGGGAACAAGTGTCACATATACCCCATGTCTACAAATTAAATAGACATGTTTTGGATGGAAAATTGAAAGCATCTCTAGGAACATTATTAGAATAAAAAGTAATAAACTCTAGTTTCTTACTCTTATTTGTGTTATGATTTGTGAAAGAGAAGATTGTATTGAATTAATGAAAATTTGTTACAAGCTATTCTACTTATACAGAAAGGGATTAGTGAATATAATACTGACAATTACTAACTAACTCACTGATGACTCATAGTCTGTTAATTTATTCTAACCAACTTCTAACTAACTAATAGTTGTACATGTAAATCGTTCCTCAACATCCTCCCTCAAGCTAGGAGTATGAAACACATTCTTCATTCCTAGCTTGGTAAGCAAATATGTGTGTTGTAGATGAGTGAGTCCTTTGGTGAAAAAATCTGCAGGCAGTTTTGTTATCTTCAGATACATGGGTTGAACCATTCCTAGTTGAACCTTTTCCCTTATAAAATGACAAATCAATATCTATATGTTTAGTTCGTTCATGGAAGACTGGGTTGGCAGCAATCTATATGGCATATTTACTATCACTATAAATAAGCACTGGCAGGTTTAGTTGTACCTCCAACTCCTTAAAGAGATCAACCAACCATATAATTTTTGCAACAGTTGAAGCCAAACTCCTATACTGAGATTCACTGAACTTCTTGAAATCGTATCCTGTTTCTTTGACTTCCATGAGATTACCTCCATATGTAACTATGTAACCGGTGATTGATTTCCTGTTGTTTGGACATGCAGCCCAATCTGCGTCACAGTATGCAATTAACTGATCAGTTGTGTTGGCTGCCATAAGTATACCCAATCCTGGTGCTTGCTTGACATATCTTACCACCCTTATTGATGCTTTCATATGAGATGCTTTAAGACTGTGCATTAACTGACTCAGGAGTTGCACTGCAAAAGTTATGTCTGGTCTTGTTATTGTTAGGTAAATCAGCCTTCCTACTAACTTCTGATACACACTAGGATCATCTAGCATCCTATCATCTCCAGTAGGAAAATGTAAGTCAAATTCTGTAGTTGTGAGCTTTTGGTTCAGCTCAACAGGAGCTCCAACTGGGTTTGAATTGTACAAGCCCATGTCTGAGATTAACTCAAGACAATATTTCCTTTGATGCATAAGTATCCCTGATTCATTTCTGGCAAATTCAATACCCAAAAAATATCTCAAATCACCCAAGTCTTTAATCTTGAACTTGTCCTTGAGAATATCTTTTGTTTCTAATATCAATTTGTGATCATTCCCTGTAATAAGTAAATCATCAACATATATCAATACCATCACTAAACTCTCTCCTTTGTGCTTGATGAATAACGAGTAGTCATAGTGACTCTGCTGAAAACCAGAATCAACTAGTGATGTGGTCAATTTAATGTTCCATTGCCTGCTGGCCTGTTTGAGCCCATAAAGTGATTTGATGAGCTTGCAAACTGTCCCTTTCTCCCCTTGGTGAACAAATCCTGGTGGTAACTCTATGTATACTTCTTCATTCAAATCTCCTTGAAGAAATGCATTGAACACATCCATCTGATGTACTTGCCAATATTGTGCAGCAACTAGACTTATGACAACCCTGATAGTTCCCATTTTTACTACAGGTGAGGAAGTCTCTTGATAGTCCAACCCTTCCTTTTGATTGTAACCCTTGGCTACCAACCTAGCTTTGAACCTATCGACTTCACCATCAGATTTATACTTTATTTTGTATACCCATTTGCATCATATTACCCTCTTATCCTTAGACAACTGAACAATCTCCCATGTATGATTATTTTCCAGTGCTTGTATCTCATCTTTCATGGCCAGAATCCACCTAGAATCTTGTAGAGCTTCCTGATATGAAAGTGGTTCTTTTTCCTGAGAGAACTTGGTCACATAACTCCTATATGCTGGTGATATGTTGTGATAATCTACTACATTAGCAATAGAATAAGAGCATTTTCCAGATGTAGTCTTCTGCTTTGTCAGTATGTAGTCTGTGTTCCAGATGGGAGGCTTAGCATGCATGTTAGATTTCCTAGTTACAGCAGGTGAAGTAACAACATCAGGTTGTACTGATGAAACCTGTTTCTGATCATCATGTGTATGTGTTTCTGTGTGGGGCTGCTCAGTGACTACACATGGACTAAGATCTGCATGCTCATTAACTACAAGTGAACTAGGATCTGCATTCTCATCCTCCCTATTTGCATTACTATTTTGTACTGCAGTCTTGAAAACAACACATGGTGTAAGTTCATCCTCTGTATGTGAGGACATAATAGGTCTATAATCATCTGCTTCCACCAACCCTGGTTCTTGAAATGGAAATTTATCTTCAAAGAAAAGAACATCTCTTCTGACAAAAACAAGTTTAGACTCAACATCTAATAACTTGTATCCTTTTTTACTAACAACATATCCTAATAGCACTGCTTTTCTGGCCTTAGGTGTAAATTTATCATCCCTTCTGAGACTTGTAGCAAATGCCAAACAACCAATCACTCTAATGTGAGCTAAAGAAGGTGGCTTGTGATATAACAGCTCATATGGAGATTTATTTCCAAGTACAGACAGAGGAACTCTGTTAAAAATATAAGTGGCAGCTTTCACACAATCTCCCCAAAATCTATTAGGTAAACAACCTTAAATTTTAATAGCTCTTGCAGTTTCCAACAAGTGTCTATGTTTCCTTTCCACCACTCCATTTTGTTGTGGAGTGTGTGGGCAGGACCTTTGATAAATAATACCATGCATTACAAATAAATCATGACAAGTAGAATTCAAAAATTCACCTTCATTATCAGACCTGAAAACTTTGACATATTTCTCAAATTGGTTCTTTATCATCAACAAAAATTGTCTCAATACAACAATTACATCAGACTTTAATGCCAGTAAAAATGTCCATGTCCATCTAGATTTTTCATCAACTAAAGTAAGGAAGTATTTCATTCCATTATAGGTAGAAACCTTATATGGACCCCAAACATCCATATGTAGTAAGTCAAAGGCCTCATCTACTACAGTGTGACTTACAGGAAATGAGACTCTAGTCTGCCTAGCTTGTGGAAAAATGAGACATTGATCAATGTTAAAACTACTGCAAGTAAATTCTTTTATTTTCCTTATTACTCCTATGAGAACATGTCCTAATCCCTTGTGCCAAAGAGCTAGATCTGTTGTAACTGCATACATTGTTTGAATCCTTGCTTGTTGTTGATCTGCCTTCCAATTCAGTACATACAGTCCATCCTCAACATCACCAATCCCCTTGACCTTCCCAGACAAGAGGTCCTAAAACACACAGTATGTAGGATAAAACACAACACTACAGTTCAATTCTTTTGTCAGATTGGAGACAGACAAGAGATTAAACTTAAATGTTGGTATACACAACACATTTGTGATCAGTTCATTCTCATTTATCTTCAGACTACCAACATGAGATACTATAGATGATTCACCTGTAGGTAATTCCACTTTTCCTAAGCTTCCCATTATAGTCTTAGAATGCAAGTGAGTGTGGTCATGAATCATATGGTCAGTAGCCCCAGTATCTATAATCTATTTCAAGGAAGAAATGGAAGTGGAAGTGGGATTACCTGCCATATAAGCACCTTTATGTGGATCTTCCATCATCTTGTTGTTCTCATTCAACACATTGAATATCTGATTAAGTTGTGTTGGTGATGAATTCTGCATCATTTGTAGTAATTGCTTAAAGCTCTGTCAGTAGATACTCCCGTTAATCCATCTTCGATTGCCATCCTGAAACAATTCCGGCAGAATCTCTAGATCTATCTTCAATACCTGATAAATCCCTAGAATCGCCTTCCAAGCTCTAATATCATGTTATGATTTGTGAAAGAGAAGATTGTATTGAATTAATGACAATTTGTTACAAGCTATTCTACTTATACAGAAAAGGATTAGTGAATATAATACTGACAATTCCTAACTAACTCACTGATGACTCATAGTCTGTTAATTTATTCTAACCAACTTCTAACTAACTAATAGTTGTACATGTAATTCGTTCCTCAACAATTTGAATATGAACGACGTAACTGAGCACGAAGTGTCAAAAAAGATAAAAAAAATTAAGAGTTAATATATGAGAAAATAACATAAATAGTCCTTTAACTATAAGAGTAGGTCTAAAATGGTCCCTTAATTATACACTTAACAGATTTAGTCCTTTAACTATTCAAAAACTTATCAGCTTTGGTCCCTAATTATACACTTACCGATTTTAGTCCCTTAACTATAAACTTACCGATTTTAGTCCTTTAAGTATTCAAAAACTTATCAGGTTTGATCTTTGTCCATTTTTTAATACAAATAGCTTAGGTTTATATTAACAAGTAAAAATAAACAACTCATTGTTTCATTTGTGTAGTTTAATCTTCGAGTTGATATCTCAAAATGTCACTCAACTTTGAAAATTTATTTAGAAAAATCATTGAACTTTGTTTTATATCACTAAAATCACTCAATTTAAATTTTATATCAATAAAATCACTCAACTAAATTTGCATTAAAAAATCTAACATAGCAAAATAAAATATCTTTTGATGCCATATAACTATAGATCCCATAAATAAATTAAAAAACTTATTAAGGATTTCTTTATGAAAAAACTTAATTAGTAAAATAAATATTATAATATTAATATATATTTAAAACTTACTATATATATCATGATAGGTGATTTTCTGAAAGAAAATATGGGCTATTTGCTGTAGATCGGTGATTAATCCTATTATAGATAGTAGCAGTTGAGATTGTTGCAGATTTTAATTGCTTTAGTTTCACCATTAACGTGAACAGGGTACAAAAAATGTTCATTTTAAATATAAAACAATTTTATGTCCGTTAATTTCTTACGATATGAAATAAAATCTATAAAAAAAAAAAAAAATGTTCGTTAAAACTTCTTAATAAGTTTTTTTTTTAATTTTATTTATCGGTGGTGTTTATATTTATATTATTTTATCATATTGGACGTTTTTAATGTAAAATTTAGTTGAGTGATTTTATTGATACAAAATAAAGTTCAATGATTTTGCTAAATAAAATTTCAAAGTTGAGTGATCTTTTGAGAAATTAACTCTTTAATCTTCCGACAAAGAAAATTTGAACATCACTTCACCTAGAACCAACCTTGTATATGTTGACGATATATACATCTAAACCAGTCATTAGATTATCTAAAACATAACTACATGTAAAAGGTGTACACATCAACTAAGATAAAGGAACATATTGACGTGGTCCGATTAATGGTGCAATCGATGGATGATGGGGGAATAAGTGTATCAGCTTATGATACAGCTTGGGTTGCTCTTGTGAAAGACATCAATAATAATCCTCAATTCCCTTCATGTATTGAATGGATTGCCAACAATCAACTTGTTGATGGCTCTTGGGGTGACAAATTCATGTTTTTGGCTCATGATCGTATCATCAACACATTTGCTTGTGTTATTGCCTTAAAATCTTGGAATGTGCATCACCACAAAAGTGAACTAGGTAATCATTACTAATTACTAATTTATGTTGACATATTCATTCATCGTCAAAGTATTAAAAACACATTTGAATAATTTTATTTTTTTAAGTTTTATACCTAAATTATTAAGATTGTGAATTTCATACTGAAATTATCACTCATTAATTTGAAAAACACAATTCAGCTAATATATGTGTTGGTGTATGTACTATATTCTCTGTTTTATTTAAAAAAACATTTTTCACATAGACAAAGAATTCCATCTCGGCAAACATTTAGCTAAGAATAACTTTAAATCAAAAAAAAAAAAAAATTATAGGAGGGGAGGGGAGGGGAGGAGTGGTTCGAGGGGAAGGGGGTAACATTTCAATTTATTTATTTATTGGGAGGGGATAGTGATCGATTCTTTAAACGTAGAATATTTTGTTAATGTTGCAAGTTTTATAAATAAAAGAGAATGTATAGCACACATCATCAAGACAGAGGTATGTTTCTCAAATTAATGGGTGATAATTTAGATATGAAACTTACACTTCTAATAGTTCATTTATACATATCCGAATTAGATACAATAATAAAATAATGTATTCTTTCTTCTTGTTCTTGTTTGGGGGTTATAGGAATGTCGTTTATCAAAGACAATTTAAGCAAGATTGGAGATGAAAATACTGAGCATATGCCAATCGGATTTGAAGTGGCATTTCCTTCACTTATTGAAATTGGAAGAAATATCGACATTCATATTCCGGATGATTCTCTTGTCTTGAAAGATATATATGACAAAAGAAAATTGAAACTCACAAGGTAATCACCAAAATTAGGTGGCGGTGAGATTTGATCCTATGACCTATGTCTGCTCTGATACCATATTGAAATGTGTGATCATCCCATCTAAAAGTTTAAACTATTACAAAGAACACATTTTTATTAATTAATGATATTTTTGAATGGTATGTTGGTAATGATTATTTATTATAATAGGGTACCTAGAGACCTAATGCATAAAGTGCCCACACCGTTACTCTTCAGTTTGGAAGGGATGCCAGATTTGGAGTGGCAAAAGCTACTTCTCTTGCAGTGTGCTGATGGTTCTTTCCTCTTTTCTCCATCCTCCACTGCCTTTGCATTTATGCAGACTAGAGATCATAATTCTCTCAATTATCTCACCAACATTGTTCACAAATTCAATGGCGGAGGTACGTCACATATACTACCTTTTGGCAGAGGCGGATCCACATGCACCCGACAACTTTTTATTTTTTCTTTCTCTAGAGCTAATTTTGACATTTGAATGCATGATAATTATAAGTTCCAAATGTATATCCGGTGGACTTATTTGAGCACATTTGGATTGTTGATCGATTGCAAAGACTTGGAATTTCTCGGTATTTTGAGGCAGAAATTAAAGAATGTGTCGATTATGTCAATAGGTACGACATAGTACTACTACAAGTATTTTGAGCAAGTTTTGAGAAATTTAAGGACTATATGTGATACTATTTTATTTATCATGATTATTAAAAATAATTGATCAAAAATATTTATTATTTTAAAAAAATTAAAATATAATTAATTATTTTTTCACCTTTACCTTTGTTCAAATAAATTAGAGAGATTCATGATAGTTCATTTTTACTTGTTTTTATTTAATTGAACACACCTCTTGAAAAATACTAATAAATAAAATGACAAGTTTATTTCAGATATTGGACAAATGAAGGAATCTGCTGGGCTAGAAATTACAGATTTCAAGACATTGATGTCACGGCAATGGGTTTTAGACTTTTAAGGTTGCATGGCTATGTCGTTTCTGCTGGTAAGTCAATTCACTTGAATAGAATTATCAGTCCATTGTCTTTGGTAATGAATTTAAGTAGAGCAGAATTTAGTCAAATAATGTTATAATGATAATAACAAAGACAATAGTAAGTTATAATAATGATATATATAGTAAAACAAATAAAGTTTGGTTGGAGAGGAGTAATTTTACTATATCAATGAAAATTCAAAAGAGAGTACATGTTATTACGTTCTAGATCAATTTTATTGATTGTATAAAAAATATGTACATTATCAATTGATATAAGATAAAACTCTTTAGTACTAATATTGATAAATTACATGTTTTTTTTCCCAATAGATGCATTCAAAATCTTTGAGAGCATGCAAGGGTGAATTCTTTTGCGTTGCGGGACAAACAAGTCAGGCTGTGACTGGAATGTTTAATTTATTTAGAGCTTCACATTTAAATTGGATTACAACCACTGCCAAGCACTGCATCAGCTTGAGTGGAAAAGCATTCTCCAGTAAGTTTTACTATCACATATAAGAGATTCTCAACATATATCACATGATTTAATTTCGTTTTCACACATCTAGAAAAACATAGTACTCCACTGTTTAGTTATTCAAACAGAAAGTAACGAGTTTAGATGAACTGACAGAACATATACAAGATGTATTAATTAATTGTTACATGACTGGATGCAGGTGGTACAAAGAATGTAGATTAGTAGAGTTTGGATTGAGCGAAAGAAGCTTATTGGTGAGGTATTATTTGGCGATGGGAAGTGTATTTGAACCAGAAAGGTACAGAGAGCGACTGGTTTGGGCCAAAGTTGCTGCTATTATGGAGACTATTCAATGCCTCAATTCTAATGCTAAGTGAGCCTATCATGCATATTGTTTTAAATGGGTTATGGGTGGGTTTTGAAATTTGGGTTAAAAAATTGGTCAACTCAGGTTGTAGCGTAGGATTGTGCCACGTGTACACAATGACTGTTCCGTTAGTGGGAGGGGCAAATGTGCACTGATTATTGGACGGCAAGGGCTCTGATGGATGAAAAGTATGACGGAGGGTATGGACATACCATTTTCGAAAGTACGGAAATATATTTGTCATTTTTCCCTTTAAATAATTAACTTATATATATAATAGACACTTGACGCACAAAAACTTTTCAAAGACTTGGACAGTAAGTATCTAACAAAAACATCTTATCAGATACTCAATTGAAACATGTCATAACATTATATTGTTGTCATCGCCTTATACTTCCTTTAGCAGGCCAATATGGTAAATTTATTTTTTGAGACAAATGAATAAATCTAAAAATTTGTTAATGTGGGAACATTTATAGTGGGAAAAGTGGTTGATATTGGAAGAGGGAGGCGAAGGAAAAGGAGGTGCAGAATTACTAATTCGGACGCTAAATTTGTGCACCGGCAAGTCGGATGAGCAACTGTTATCTCATCCTATGTATCAAAAGCTCCTCAACATATCCAATAGAGTTTGCCAACGTCTTCGTCTCTTCCACCGCGCAAAGGTCAAAAATTGAAATCACAGAGTTTAACTCCTGAATACACTTTTGCCGGTTTACAATATGTTGATATTGGATACTAATTTGTAGGTACCGAATATGGAGGATCCAAGGATTGAACATGACATGCAACAACTAGTTGAACTTGTGCTATCCAAATTTGATGAAGATATAGATGCCAACGTCAAGCAAACGTTTCTTAACGTATCCAAGAGTTTTTATTATGTTGCTTATTGTAGTCCAACAACAATCAATTTCCACATTGACAAGGTGCTCTTCCAACGAGTACTTTAATCATTTGAGTGTATCAACTTTATGATCGTCAATATAGTCTCATCTTGCATATCCTTTCCACAATTAAAAGAGTTTAACTTCTCTATATTGATGTTTATAGTTTTCCGATAAAACAACGTAATAGAAATTCTCAAATTCTATTGTATTTATATGTGGAATATATATATACACGTTCGTACATCAAGAAGAATATGGGGTGTGAATGGCTTAATTCTTCACTCCCTTCTACTTTCCCTTCTTGTGGGTTTTAGGGTTCTTGGAGCTTGACTTTTTCTATAATATAACTAAGGGAGCAAGAACAACGATTATATACCTTATAGTTGTAGCGGAATTTGTTGATCTTATCATCAAAAGAGCTCAAAGTTTACTTTTCAATTACTAGGAAACAAAGTGTTTTCCCACAAACTAGATGCCTTTCTGTTGTGTTTTTGTGTTGTGAGTATTCCAATTTCTTAAAATTGGGGTATTATAATACAAGGTGGAATATGTCAACAAGCTCTTAAAATTGTTTGTAAATTTCATTTATACTCAAATTATAACATGTTTCAATTGTTAGAGAAAAACTTTTACACATATTCTTAAGAGTCTATTACGTAGATAAGATATTTATATAAAATATGTCATCTTCTTTAACGATACATGTGTATCAATAGAAACAAACTTAAGGTTTTACATCGTATTAAAGCTAATACATAAAATTAAAATATATAATATATCTAAATAATTAACTAATCTACGTGATAATGCTTGAGAAGATGCACATATTTTTTTGTAAAATTTAAGTCACATTTCATCATGTGTTCAGATACTTAATCGTAACATATTTTCTATGTATTCCACCTAATACGAAAAAAACATAATATGACCTACATGTTTCCTTAATGACAAGTCATCAATACTAGAATTCAACAAAAGGTTCATAACACTAATTAAAGGCCCACGGAGTGTCAGAAAAAAAACACTGAAAAAAGGCCCAAAGGCCTCACAGACTGAACGAAGAGGTTTGGGCCTTATAAAAAAGCTCCTTCGGCCCATTAATAATGGCGGGAGACCCCCAAAAATAAGTTTAAATTCTAAAAATTTACAGTTTTTATTTTTTGTTTGTAAAAGGCGGGCGGGCGTTGCCTCCAGAAAGGGTCCGGTTCCGGGTACAAAATCCCAAAACCAACCACTCCCACAAATATTTCATTTTATCCCTAAAGTGCCCCCGCACACATTACACACACTGATTACTCTGTATCACACCTTTTCTCCATTTCCTCTCTCCCATGGAGAACCAGAAGCTTACCGAGCGTTCGTCAAGTTCTGCGAGGAGGAGCTTGAAGAGAAAGCTAGAGCAAGATCTCGAAGACGATCGTAAGGTTTCTCCTTCTATATCTTCGGAAGATGGTCATCAAGATCTGGAACGTGAAGTTCGTACACAGGTGGAGATTCTTGAGTCATCTTTTTCTTCATCCGAGTCAGATCGAGCCTCTTCCAAACGCGCTATACATGTTCTCTCTGAATTTGCCAAAAACGGTAACTGATTTGCATTTCATTTTCTAGTGGATCAGAATTTTAGATGTTCATGCTGAGAGTTTTCTTTTTTTTGTTTAATCGGTTTGGAAGTGATGTTAGGTTTTGATATTTGAGGATTTGTGTTTTGTAGAGGAAATTGTGAACGTAATTGTAGATTGTGGCGCTGTTCCGGTTTTGGTGCAGCATCTACAGGCGCCGCCTCATGTAAGTGAAGGTGAAGGTAGTCACATGCCATACGAACATGAGGTTGAGAAAGGAAGTGCTTTTACGCTTGGGCTTCTTGCTATAAAAGTAAGCATTCAGTTCTTTTTTTGGATATGTGTTAGTTTTCTCTGCGTATAATCAGTACATGTACTGTAAAATAGAACTAGTTACTTCCAGCAGATGATTGTATGAATTATCTCATACTTCTGGTGAAAAGATCTTGCTTGTGCAGCAGGAGCTATGTATTAAATGGAATAAGTTACTGTAAATGGGATTTTCATTTTGCTGTATTCTTGAACACTTATTTAATTAATTTGTGCATTCCTTTGCGGCAAGTGAAGAAGACCCAAGTTTCATTTAGCAAGGGCATTTACCAAGTGTGTCTCTAGGTGATCATTGAGGAACTATCAATATGACTTTTTTGGTAGCGGCGGATCTACAGTAGCGGGTATGGGTTCTGGGGAACTCAGTAACTTCTTCTAAAACCCTACAATTATATTGAAAATTCTTTTAAATATATAACTATATTTTCTGAAACCCATTAACAACTAGAAGGCTAGTTCTGTGGCAAATAGAGGAACGATTGAACTGCACCAGCGCTAGTGTGCGCAGGTATGAATGCCCCCGAGCTCAGTTTTACTAAAACCTAAAATATCTATGTTCGGAACCCATAAACTTAACATCCTGGATTTGCCTTTGACTTTACGTATCTCTTAGTCTCTGAAGTTATCTATTAACAAGAAAGGGTAATAGAATGCTGATCTCTTACAGATTATTTTGTGTGCAAATCAAAATAAAAGGTATTAATGCACAGTAGATAATTTCCAATTAGGAACATGTGCAGATCTAAATTAATTGCAATCAATGTAAGACGAGTGCTTTGAGTTTAACTGTCTGGTATTACTAGATTTATGTTCTACTTGAAAAAGAAGCTTCCAGAATTGTTCTGTCGATCATGTTTCATGGCATATAGATAATAGTCCATCATCACAACCTCAATTAACTCATACGCTTGGATTATTTGCGTTTTTATTGATGTACTTTCTTAAATTTTTGTTTCTCATAATCCTACTGAAAAGAACTTGACTTCTCCTCTACTTCATTCGGTATAGTCCTTACTTTTTGCATCTATCAGAGGAGTAGATATTTACTCTCTTTCTATATTTTAAACTTATGTCTGACAGCCGGAGCACCAACAACTGATTGTTGATGCTGGAGCTTTGCCTCATCTTGTTAATTTGCTGAAGAGGCATAGAGATGCTCAGAACTCTCGAGCAGTCAATGGTGTTATTCGGCGCGCAGCTGATGCAGTCACAAATCTTGCTCATGAAAACAGTAGCATCAAAACTCGTGTTAGGTTAGTTTATTCTTATCTGGAAACATTGTTATTACAATATCTATGGAAATAAGACCTCTTTTTCTTACTTCATCTGTATTTTGTGACTATAGGGTTGAAGGTGGCATCCCTCCACTTGTTGAGTTGCTTGAGTTTGTTGATTCAAAGGTGCAGAGAGCAGCTGCAGGATCCTTACGAACGTTAGCATTTAAGAATGATGAAAACAAAAATCAGGTTAATGGCTTACAAATTTATCTTGAATATCTCCATGGTCATGTCTTCTATTTATGTTAATTTGTGTGAATTGATTGCAGATTGTAGAATGCAGTGCACTCCCTACTCTTATACTAATGCTTCGGTCTGAAGATACTGCTATACACTATGAAGCGGTGAGACATCATTCAATGTCATGCTGAACTAGCATATATTGAGTAATGATTGATAATACCTAGGATATTGTCTATTCTTCATGTGGTAGTCATCCCCAGAACTAATTAAATTGTGGGTGGCAGGTTGGAGTCATTGGAAATCTGGTGCACTCATCACCAAATATCAAGAAAGAAGTTCTTCTTGCAGGAGCTTTACAACCTGTAATTGGGTTGCTTAGGTAACTCAACTCTCATAACTTTTGAGCAATCTAATCATATGAACATTTCTGGTCTGTAGTAGGACCTATGTAGTTATATGCTCCCTCTTCTTTTGCTCAACTATAAATCTTGTATGCCAGTTCATCCTGTTCAGAGAGCCAAAGGGAAGCTGCTTTACTGCTAGGACAATTTGCAGCAACTGATTCAGACTGTAAGGTTGATTAAAATAATAAGCTCTATTACTGTTTTAAATGGTGAAACTCTTTAGTTAAGTAGCATTACTGAGCTACTTAAATTATTTTTTACACATAGTTTAATCTGTTTGAAACTCTTGCAGATTCATATTGTTCAAAGAGGTGCAGTTCCACCATTAATTGAGATGCTTCAATCTCCAGATGCTCAACTTAGGGAAATGTCGGCCTTTGCCCTAGGAAGGTTGGCGCAGGTAATTCCTCTTGGATGATATCTTGAGTAGCGCAAGTTTTCTTATACGTTTCATGATAAGCTTTCCATTCCATTGTCTACTAGTAGCAGTTGGTCTATTGGTTGTCTGATGAAATCTTGCTATTCAAGAATTTCTTTTCCAACATTCATATGTTCTTTGGGATGATCCATAACAAACTTGTATTTGATGATTTCTGATATTGTTTTTCAAGTGTGATCTCTTTAATATGTATTGCCTACATTCTATAAAGAAACTCTTATTTCTTGACTCTAAGGAAGGGAAAGGAAGTGAAGCATGTTGTGATTGGTGTCCCCATTCAGCTATTGGGTATTTAGCAGCTGCAAAAGGTTTTTATTTTAAAATGTTCGTTTCTGATAATTATTTCTAGATGAGCCAACAGTTTTTTCACATAGTTGATATGATACCTACTTCAGGGGTATGTTGAGGAGTCTCTAAGGCCTCATTTGTTTGTACTTAATGAAAGTCTGAATTTGAACCGTTTAGATGTGGAAAAACAAACAGTCTTAATCATGCAATCTTCAAATCTAAAGACAACATCTCAATCTTTCATATGTGGAGTCAGATTTAGACGCGTTAATCTTATTGAAAATAAATGAGGCCTAAGAGAATAAGAGATTGGTTCTTTTGGGCACAAAACTTGATTGAAGGACAATAGTAATGATTTCCCAATTTGGAAGTTTAATCTACCCGAACTTAGTGGAAGCTATAGTGCTGACTCTGAGAAAAATCATAAAGTGTGGTTTGAAGGGTATTATTTTCATCACTTTAGTCTTTTGAAGCTGCTCAATCTCTTGTGATTTATAGTTTATACTGACGGTCTTCTTCAGATTTGTAATATTTCCTCATCAGTAGCTCTGTTTTAGATGTAGATAAATTATATGTGCCTTGCTATCTCACAATTTTTTGATTCATGTTTTACAATCACACAATAACAGTTCTGAAGAGTAAGACTGATTGAATCTTTAATAGCCCTAGCAAAATGGAATATCAAGATGCTGTGATGTTCTAATTCTTTGGTACATGAGTATTTTAATTTTTTACACTCTTTGGAGCTCTTATTTAACTTCAGATGTGATGATTGATGGTGCAAGAACATTTCCTTCTCTTCTTCCTTCTCATAGTACTTTATTTGATTTGAGGATTTAGTATGACATTGTGACCGGGTGTTAGTGGTTCCATGATGTTCAGGACACACACAATCAGGCTGGTATTGCTCACTGTGGTGGAATTATTCCATTGTTGAAGCTCCTTGATTCAAAAAATGGATCATTACAACATAATGCTGCATTTGCTCTTTATGGGCTTGCTGATAATGAGGTGTTGCATGTCATCAGATCATATATGCTTTGATTATAATTAATTTTATGCACTTACATGCTTCTTTAGAGTTTAGACTTACTGTGACTTTCTGCTATAGGACAATGTTGCTGATCTTATAAAGGTCGGAGGTGTTCAAAAGCTTCAGGATGGAGAGTTTATTGTCCAAGTATGATCTCTTGATGTCGTTTCTTTTGGATTTTATGTTTTCTCTCAAGGATAAGTACCTTGTTGCTTTAAATGAGTTTGCATTATTCTCTTTTTACATATTGCCCTAAGTTCTAAATTGAGTTCCTGACTATGCAGCCAACTAGAGATTGTGTGGCGAAGACATTGAAGAGATTAGAAGAGAAGATCCATGGTCGAGTGAGTTTCTATTCCTTAAATTATTTGTTTTTGTCCTCGGATGACATGAATGCAACTTACCTCCCTTCTCCACATTTTGATTTTTCTTTTCTTAAATTTCTTTTGTTAAATCTTATTAGGTTATTTGTGAGTACAATATGTAATATCTTTCTCCTTCTTTGGTAGATATTGGGCCATCTGTTATATTTGATGTAATATCTTTCTCCTTCTTTGGTAGATATTGGGCCATCTGTTATATTTGATGCGTATTGGGGAGAAGGTTATTCAGAGACGAGTTGCTTTAGCCCTTGCCCATCTTTGCGCACCAGATGACCAAAAGATTATTTTCATTGATAACAGTGGTATATGTTTGATTTAAACTTTAGATTGCTTTTTAACACATTCTGGTTAGCTAGTGACAATAACTTCCTGTTTGTTTATGCACTTGTAGGATTAGAATTGCTTTTGGAGCTCTTTGACTCAACAAACTTGAAACACAAAAGAGATGGCTCTGCAGCTTTATGCAAATTGGCTAATAAAGCTAGCTCACTTTCACAAGTCGATGCTGCTCCTCCATCCCCAGTGCCTCAGGTTTGTTTATCTTAGTCTCCATTCTGATTGCACTACTAAGATTCTTCAAATTTTTGCTTTGAGCAGGGTTTAGTTTGACTATTAGTTGGTTTGTGTTAAATTTCTCCACTTCTGTACATGTAGTGCTTAGTCAGGTTGTCATCATTTGACGAGTCTGGAACCTAAATGATGGACAAAAAGACACAATTGACCAAAATAAAGTTGACATTTTCTACGTATAGCGTACTAATTTAGTGCACTATATAACTCCCATGAACAGACCAGGCCTTAACGGTTACTAAATTGGTGCTATATGTAGAAAATGTCAGCTTTATTTTGGTCAATTGTGTCTTTTTGTCCATCATTTAGTAAAGGGAGGTAACAACTCTGAAGTTTATAAAATATTATCGAAAGAAGAGTTTTCTGGCAAATGGCAGTTCTTGTTGATTCTCTATTTATACTGTGGATAGTCTATTTTTTAGAGCGAGCGCGAATTGGATGATTCAACAAACAATTCATCAGTTGTTGAATCATGCCATTTTGCTCAATATATAGTGATCAATTATGATTGCTCAAACTACGGTACATAGTTTCAAGTTAGGCCTTACTTCAGTCTGCGCCCTTGCTTCTTGCCCCTTATTTCAAACTCAAGGAAAGCCTTGATCGATATGAGAAAGATGCGCTCAAGCGCCCAACCTATACAAGGGGCTTGAGAGTTGCTTTAGGCACGGACCACAAACCCACGAACCTAATAGTTGGATCCATGAGGAGATAGGAGAAAGCCATTCATTCCGGTCATTGAGCCCGGATTGAGGATTGATTGATCTAAACCAAAGACTTGATTATGCCTCATGACCTGGTGGTCGGCGTAACAATAATGACATTTGTCGATATGCTACCGCCTGTTTACTAAGATCATCATAGATTATTAATGCGTGCAGCGAGCAGCACCTTGTATAGGTTGGGCGGAGCTTAAAGAAGCAAGCCCCTATCAAAGAAAGCCATTGCGCGCTAGCTCGTGATCGCTTAGAGCCCCCCTTCCATCAATAGGTACTCCCAAGCCATCGACCACACGCCCTAGCATAGCCTTTCCCGCAGGAACATCCACAATAGATCCAGTGCCGCCCTTATTAGTAGTAGGCAACCTTTCTTTCTCGCCTTTCTTCCAGCTTTTTCCAGATAAAGGTGGAAGAAAGGGCTCGGGATGGATTTTGGAGTCTTTGTGCGAGCCGTATGCGGTGAGCCCTATTCTGATGGCTCAGTACAAGATCGACGGAAGAGAAGAGGTGAAAAGGCTAGCGAGGCAGAATTCTTTTTCTCTTTCATAGCGCCGCACGTCTGCCGACTTCACAAAGCTCTTTATGGACTGAAGCAAGCTCCCAGAGCTTTTTTCACTTGTTTCAGCACTAATAGCTATGCAAATTTAAATATGTTTGGTCATTTTTCTTCTTGTTTCTAAATTTACATGTTCATGCCTATAGACCAATTTCTATTTTTTTTTTTAAGGCAGTGTGCTATGCTGACTCAAGACTTTGACCTCCTACCTCCACCCCCCAAATAGTTAGCCAAGACTAGAAACTTGTAGTGCGCTAATGATGTTTTTACCATAGGCAGACACCACTTTCTTGGTCCTTTCTGCCTGAGCTGGAGCTTTAGATTCTTTGAGAGATATATTAGTGATTGGGCAACCTCTCTTGGCAAATAATGGTTTTCGTCATAGAGAGGGGGAGTAGGGTTTTCTGCTGAGTTAGAAAATGTTGTTTGTACAGTCTTTCTGTTCATTGAATCATTTGATTTGGGAAAATCCAACAATGTTGATTTGTAAAAATTGAAGACATGAAAAGTAGCCCCGGAGCATGTGCTCCAATTTTGTGTCATTTCTGGCTCTAGGTTTATGTGTAAAGTAGGACATGAAGTGAGGCTAGGTTGATTCTTCTATTTTGAGGATGTAGATAATGAGAGGAACTTTTGATGAATTTAGAAGAATATGAGGTATTTTGTATTTTTGATGAGATCTTGTTTTTTTACCACCCTATATTGGCTATTAGGTGCTGATTGTTTTGACCATTTTCTGTTCCTTATTTGGCTGATTGTATCCATTCTTCCATTTATATTTTATCTCAATTGATAATGCAGCTTATTCCATCCTGATGTTGTACCTCGTTCCCTCATTTTTTCTCTCTTACAATTTCTTTTAAATCCAGGTCTATCTTGGCGAACAGTATGTAAATAATTCTACACTGTCTGATGTAACATTTTTAGTTGAGGGTAAGAGTGGTTCTATTTTTTTAATAATGTGACTCTCTTCCCCTTTTCCTTTTTTAATGTTCTACTAACTTTTTTGTTCATTCTTCTCCCAGGCAAACGGTTTTATGCCCATAGGATTTGTTTACTAGCTTCTTCTGATGCATTTCGAGCTATGTTTGATGGTGGCTACCGGGTGAGTTATGTCTGCCTTTTATGTTCTATATTTATTCATTTCCTAATTGTTAAACGCTATGATCCATTGTAAAAATCTCTCGCCAATTTTAAAGTTGTCATCTTGCTTGAGTGTAAGGGTAGAGGAGCAAGCCATTATCCATTGAGTGTTGAATCTTGCACCTCATATCTTTTATTTTATCTTCTCTTTGTTTGTGTTTGCTAGCAAGTTTATCAACCAAACAAAAAGTAAGCCTGTTATTGCTTCAAAGTTTTCATTTTCTATTATTGTCTTCTTCTTTTGTATAAATGTAACTCTTTCTGCTTTGATTTATGTCTTACTCTCCTTTTTAGTTTGTGTCAAAAGAATGCCTTACTCTCCTTCGATTCATGTCTTCAAAACCACAAGATTCAAGGGAATTTTGGTACATTACATGCATGATGCATCTTTAGTTTAAGACCATAAGATTCAGAAGTCATCATTTTAAAAACTTTGTACCCAGTCAAATTAAGACACAATGAAGTGGGGGGAGTTATGAGAAGCGAGATAGTGTATGCATGGCCATTGCAAAAGGAGTCAGCCCCAACATATTTGTTTGAATTTTGTCAGCGTATCTGGGGTTATCTTGATACTTTTGTTTCTAATAGTTTGTAGTAAATGTATTGCAGGAGAGAGATGCCAAAGACATAGAAATCCCAAATATCCGATGGGACGTTTTTGAGTTGATGATGAGGTAGAATGATCTTTAATTACCATAATACATCCTCGGTTCAGATCCTGGAAGTCAATCTTGCAGTTTTAAGGACTAAACTTTCTTGCTTGCAGGTACATATACACAGGATCTGTTGATGTTAATTTGGATGTTGCACAGGATCTTCTAAGAGCTGCAGACCAGTATCTATTAGAGGGCCTTAAACGTCTTTGCGAGTATGCCATTGCACAGGTGAGTGCTGAGATCTTTTGGGAGTTTGGGGGGGTTTTCCTGTCACATTTATGCTCTAATGATGTTGTCTTTTCTAGGATATATCTGTGGAAAGTGTCTCTCTCATGTTCGAGTTGTCGGAGGCATTTAACGCTTTGACGTTACGTAATGCTTGCATTCTATTCATTTTGGAAAAGTTTGACCAATTAAGTGTCATGCCATGGTATGTCCTGGACTTTTCTATCCTTAATTACATTATTTTTATGGGTTTGGTGCATGGGGAATCAAGCTGGATATCCTTTTATTTAATTTATTTGATGTGTGAAATAGTGAAGCATGTCATTGAAGTGAAGATTTCCAAAAATTATATATGAACTGATTAAGAATGTGAATTTTTCTCTTGTATGTGTATTAACATGATGCGGTCTCCTATGTAGGTATTCACATTTGATTCAACGTGTATTACCTGAAACTCGAAGTTACTTTGTAAGGGCACTTACCAGGGCAATTCAAGCTGACATGCGGGTCTAGATGTTTCTGATTCAGTTTTGTTTTTTTATTAATTGTAACCGGGGGAAGGTAGTATGTACAGGAGTGGTTACTATTGTAATAGTCTCAAAATGAGCGCTAATGTAAAATTTACTCAAAGATGCATCAATTTTAGATCTTTGGGTCAACTTAGCTTATAAAACGCCTGCTATGTTGTTAATGGTCTTTGATGAGGTGAAAGAATGAGTATTTACATTGAAATTCTTGATATAGTGGGTGTGGTAGTCAAATTTTTATAGAACCCTTTGGGGTTGTATACTAAACTTGATATTAGATTATTCATTGTTATGTTGGTAACCAATATATGATAGGTATGAAACATGATGCCCCTTGTGTACTCGATATCTCTTGTGAGTATGGCTAATATAGGAGCAAAGAAAAATACAGAGTTTTTCCTGACTGATGCAAACTGTAGTGAGGATTGACCATGATCAACTTCCTAATCTTAGGATCAAGAGGAAGCAATTTAACTTTAAGTAATGAATAACAAATTTTTAACCTTTTTTTGGTCGTCTTCTGCTACTTTTTTTCTGTACACAGTCATACTTAGTGAAGTCTTAGGACACAAGTTGTACCAGGAGGACCTATTTATCATTTGCTCTCTACATAGAAACAAGGATATGACTCCTCCTAACTGTATATCTTTCTTTATGGTTGATATATAAAGGTTGGTGTGGTGGTTTTATTAGAACAAAAAACAAAAAAACTTCTTTTATGTTTTGTTGCATGATCCACCTCCGGAATTATCAGTGCGTTGTTTAGGTATTTTAGATGAAAGAGTGGTCTTTCAAGAGGTCACCTTGTTGTTGGCAACTTGGCATGTTAGCTCCCATGTTAATACAATGAACTAATGATGATTAAGAAGTGGAATGAATACACAAGCAATAAAGAACTCAATCAAGCAAATTGAATCTCCTTAAACCGATCACAACAAGTCCAGAGGATTCTAAGACCCTGTCACCTGTCAAAGAAATATTCTTAGGTCTTAAGTTTATAGCTTCGTACCTTGTGTTGCCTACATAAGATCTGGCTGCCAATTAAATCTGCCTGTTGTGCTCTTATATAATCTTTGGCCTCTCTTTGCTTCTCAACTTTATTGAACTTTTTGAAATTTCATATTAGGACCTTATGTGGACCTTGATAGGAGGGTGTGGAGGTCAAAAATTTTAACAGAAGACTAATAGTATATAGTTTTGCATCTGGTCTCCGCAGCTAGTAGTATTAGTATATTTTATTATTTTACTATTTTGTATTTCTCGCTCTTAATTTTCTATCACTACTTGTTGTCTTGTATGCTTCCATTTTTCTTACAACCCTACTATTGTTACTGCTTGTCTTCATAATTATTGTGTTTTGTTCTTTGAGCCTTTACCGGATAAGGTAGAGGTAAGATCTACATACATGTTATCCTCACATCCCACTTGTGAAATTACACTAGATATGCTGTTGTTATTGTTGCTTAGTTCAAATATATAAATGAAATATTCGGTCAAATTTAATGGGCTATGGGTTGATTCTATATTAAACCAAAACAAAAACTTTACATGGAAGTCAAGAAGACCCTGCAGAGCTAAACATGATCCTTGGGATACTTGCAAGTACCTGAAATTTTTACAATAACAATATATCCAGTGTAAGCCCACAATGTGGAGTCTAAGGAGGGCAAAGTGCACACAGATCTTACTTCTCCCCGGAGGTACAGAGGCAAAATTCTAAAAGAGCATTGTATATAAAAAAAACCTTGTGGGTTCAAACTTGGTTGTTCAAAATAATACCTGAAATCACTAAGAAACTTCGATTGTAAACATTAAACAATTCTATAGGGACCAACATCCGTGGGGAACTTCACAGAACATGAAAAAGAATGACACCAGGGTTCCTGGGAGCTACACTAGTACAGTAAAGAACACCTGCACAAGACAAAAATGGGTAAAAAAAAGAGTATCACACTGCTATGACTTTTTCCTACCTAGACAATATAGTACAAAACCCAGCATTTCAGTTTCTTCCACGTCGGAAAGAGTATCAACTTTGCAATGATATCTTCACCATTGTAAAACCTCATCTTGCAATCTGTGCACATGTGGAATCGTCTTTGTTTGACCAGCTCTCATTGATTCTACATGCCTGAATTGAGCGCTCGATCTGGAGACCTACAGTGCCTTCCTTCTCTAGAAGAGAACAATAGCTTCCGAATGTCTGGACATTTACATGAAGTTGAAAATCCAATCCAAACAAGAATTTCATCTCCAGCTTATTCAACTCTTTTGTGGTTACACCACCTACTCTTGCATAGTATGCATTGTTATAGAATCTGAAAATCACGCAGCGCATCATAAAGATTCAAAATAAGCAAGGGTCCATTGCTGAAGTAAAATTTAGCAACACCCTTTTCAGTTGTGTTTCTGGCAGTAAGCAGATAATTAAAGAACAACATAAATGCATGCATGATATATAACTCATTTTGAGTCTACTATGTGTGTTAGTAATACAAAGGGAAAGCACGTTGCATGTGGTTGGAACAGGGTTTCAAGTTGGACTCTAATACTCAACTATCAGATCGGTTAACTATTCAACATGACAATAAATCTTAAAGCATGCATAGAAGCTATTACACATTTGGGGGTAAAGAATGAGGTCAGATAGATCATGTCTGAGGTAAACTTACGCATCATCGATGAATTTTGCTGCCACCATCACACTTGTGATAAGTAGTCGGTGAACATTGAGGGAAGTTAAATGAGCACTAGTGCATTCAATGAATCTCTCCATGTATATGTGAGCGACCACAAAGCATGAAGGGCTGCAACCTGAATACTTATAAATGCGATCCAAGTACTGTTCAATACCAAGAGAGGGGGCTCTTGATCCATGAAATATTGAGATCACATCTTCACTTTGTGAACTTTCTAATAAGCTTTCATTATTTTGAACAGACCTCTCAAGAAGTGTTGAAAGAAGCGATAAAACTCTGGGTTTTCCTGATTTTTCCTTGCCAGATATCTTCAGACCCAATGCTAAGTACTTTTTCGAGCATGTGACCTCAGGTTCAGGTGCCAAAGTTCCCATGTCCTGGAGATCATAGATTAAATGGCATCAACACACTCGAAAATTGCAGAAGTATCATCTGGAATGAGAACTACAAAATATATGAAGCAGTTAAACATCAGTAAGAGCAGATGAGTAAGTCGCTGTAAAATTTCATCTGATCAGCCTCGGGAAGTAATTAAGGGACTGTATCTTTGACTCTTAAAAGTTAAACCTGAAGGGGTGCGGTCAATAGTCATGGTTAAGGAGCTTCTCTTACTTATCTCCCGATACAACAAGACAGAAGTTATGTAAGAGTTTTTTTTTTTGAAATTGAAAAGTTATAAAAGAGTTTCTTGAGTACCCGAAAATTATGACTGTTAGGATTACACATAAAGGATAATTAACATTTTTGTATGAAAAAATCAGCAATTTTGACTTCTCTTTCCCACATTATTGCAAAGAGCCTAAGCAAAACAAGGCTTTTTAGAATTCAAGTTCAAACAAGACAAATATAATTCATGAAAAGTAAATTAATTACCAAAATTTACATGCTCAACTTAGGAAATGACGAAAGTTTCCAGCTAAAACAAATATGGTGTTAGAAGGGCAACTTGTAGCTCATCCCTAACACTCTCTTACTTAGAAATGTGAATCATAAACCATAAACAATTGACCGAGAACATTGGTTTATCTGTTAAACAGAAAAGTAGAGATGTGCTGGATTAAAACTAAAGAAGTCATACAGTGAAAATATGAACTGATGAGTCATATTATGACCACTTATCAAGAAATCACGACCAGTTACCAAATGATTAGTATCCTACCACAGAAGATATACTCTGAAGATGGAATTTAATCATCAATTTTGAGAAGATATGGATTTTCATGAAAATTATTATAACAACCCATTTAGCTTACAGACAAATGAGCTAATTTCTTGAGAGCTCAACTATGCTTTGGGATCTGAAGTGAGTGTCGCAATGTACAACAGGATTGGGATACCTAATCCACATTCACCATTCCATCACTCCATCATTGACACTAAAGGGTAAAAACAATTACTCCATCAGTCTAATTTTACTCCCATAAACAATTTAACGAACCATAAATATGTCAATTAGAACCAGTCTCACATTATTTAGTAGTACTAGTCATACTGAAACAAATTTACACACATGATTTTTGATATGCTTTACTTGAGTCAAGGGTCTACAGAAACAGCCTCCATCTTCATAAGGTGGGGGTAATGCGTACACACCACCCTACCAGACCCCACTTTGTGGAATTTTACCGGATATGTTGTTATTGTATAAGCTCCTATTCTGCCAGCAGCTTATAACAGATTTCACTGTAAGACACTACTTAGTTCCAAATTGTTATCCTTTCCTGTCTTGCACCAATTTAGTACTAGCCACACTGAAAAACTAGTTTACAAATTCATCAATTATAAGCTCCCACTCTACAAGCTACACATTACATACAATTCATAAAATTTCCCAATTAGCAGGCATTAAATATGAAGGGTAGGTGTACAACTAAGCCTATAATTGACAGATCTAAACCCATTGAGTCAGGATCCAGTAACTAATAGTAAAAACAAATAGAATATCGAACCGCCAAAAATTGAAAATCCTTCTATAAAAACCAATCAACATTAACAATATGCTAACTTCAAATCACCATAAACTTCATTAGCACACTTTTTAACTTAAAACCCAAAAAACACAAATCATAGATCTAACAAACTAATCAGCAAAACAAAGAAGCTGCTACAGATAACCCATTCAACTAGGGATTCCTTGTTCAAAGATGTTCATTTCTGTGTATCATAGATATAAAAAAGGCAAGTGATAAGAGAAAACCATTTACCAGAAAAGAAAAAACAAAACAAATTAAGATAGAGAAAAGAGCTTACAAAGCAGATATGATAGTTGTTGTTCTTGAGAGATCTGGTAAAATTTTCAGGTGGTACTTGAAATTTCTACATGAGAACCCAAATCTTGGAAGTAGAAGAACATTACTCTAATGGCAGCTAACAAAAGGGGCAAGAAAACAATACCATATCAGGTGGGTAGTAGTTTCAGTCTCTCTTTACACACTACAACAACACCCCCTTTGAGCTACCCACCCTGACCCAAGCTCTCTAAACTGTACTATTCTCAATCAAAATTGGTGAGCCAAAAGATGATAGTAGTAATTTATTGAAAGTATAAAGTAGTAGGAGAGGTAATGGTTTCTTCTTCTTTGTTTAGTTTCTCTTTCTATACACACTTGGATTATCCCTTTTAGGTTGCTTCACATGAAGAGCAACATACATTATATACTCCCTTTCTTCATTCTTTTTACCTCTCTTGTCACTTTACATGTTTTTGCATCAATTTATTTAACCTATTTTGATTTACTATAAAATTTGAGAGAAAAAAAATTAAATTTGATTATTTTAAATCAAAGATATGAGTATCATGTGAAAAGTTTTATGACGTTAAATATATATGTATCATGTGAAAAGTTAAATTAAAGAATGAATAAAAAAATTTAATTATTTTGAAATTGATTAAAAAGAAAAGGTCAAATAAATTAAAACTAAGAAAATAATAGAGTAATAATTACTCCCTTTGTTGAATAATAGTGTCCATTATTGACTTGGCACATGAATTTAGAAACAGTAAATGTTAAGGATAATTTTATCAAAACTTTTATTAAATATAAGTCATCTAAACATTGAAAAATAAACTGTATTTAATAATAAGACCAAAATATATCCAAAATGATAAATTATTTATTGATTTTATAAATTGAACAACTATTATTAAACATTTCAAAATAGTATGATAGAAAAAATGACACATAAATATTTTATTATAATACTCATACAATTGACATATAATTTTAAATTTAAAAATAGAAATAATCATTATTAAAAAAAAAAAATAACAAATAAAAAAATTATTTTTGAAATACTGAACAAGCAAACGTGAGCTTGAAGAGAAATGGGTTTTCACCTTTTTTTCTCGTTGGATTGGGAGTCGTATGTGTCTCTCAAGGGGGTAATATGCGTGTTATTTTATAATATACTTTCTAGTCTCTTTTTATATGTCTCCTTTTTACTTAGCACTTGCACTAAGAAATGTTATAACTTTACTCTTCTACCCTTATTTAATTTTTTTGAAACTCAAGTTTTCAATCAATGAATATGAATTAATTTATTTTGATTAATCAAAATAAATTAATTTAACCAATGAACATGAATCATTTACTTAGTTTTTCTAAGTTGGTCAAATGTATATTTTTAAAGCTAATAACTCACAAAGGTAAAAAAGGAACAATTTAATAATTTATGCATTAATTTTATGAAATGAAAAGTATTATGAATTAACTATTTATAGAAAGGAATGACGGGACGAAGGGAGTAGAATATAGATAGATAAGGAAAAAAGAATGTGAAGTGTCGGTAGTCTATATCTAATAACAAAATTACCATTTTAAAAGTGGGATAATTTGCTCTTTCATAGGCGATCGGTGCGGCGTTGGTCCTACCATTATTTATTTTTATTAATTTCTCCTCAAATGTTTAGAACCTGACCTTTGAATTGATTGAAAGTTTTGTTTTGTTTATAAACGGTTAAAAATAAGTTATGAGCTATAAACTCAAACACATTATATGCATGTATTGAATTGATGTATATATCAAGAGCGGATAATTTTTACTCGCAGATCTCTCAAATTCATTTCTTTCTCCAAGTAGCTCTTTTAGGAATCAAGTCATTTTCTCCTGAATTAGTAAATTATCAAATTCTATTTGGATATTCTTGAATTCAATTCTTTATTTTTATTTCATATTTTTAATGTTCTATTGTGAAAAATTAGGAAGATGTCCACAAATTAAGCCACACAAAGAGGAAATAAATCGTCTAGATTTTGTGAGAAAATAAAGAGAAAAGAGCATTGAGAGTAGATATTCTACTTCTAGCATCTACAAGTACGTTTCATTTTAGATATTGTAATTACAAAATCTACCAGACTCCTCCTTTTAAATATATCTTGAGAAACGATCAATGGTTAATTATTATTTTTATTTAAATTGTATATTTATAATGTTTAAAAATAAATTAATTATGCACATTTGTATGTTGAAAAACAAACCGTCTTAATCATATAATGTTGATATGCAATGGTTACAATATTTAAATCTTGGGGGTAATTAATACTGACATACGTTTTAGTGGTTACAGAAATATTACACCAAGAAATAATGCGCACTTTCACTACTAACTCGTACAAATTAATATTACTATTTTGATATTAAAATGCATTCTTTCTCCAACATTTATTATTAGCTGTTTGATTTGTTGTATATTCAATATTTTTAATTCTATTTAACAAACTAAGATGTCCATTACTACACGAAGGGTTATTTCTGTCTTTGATAATTTTAATTCATATATTACTATTTTTTGTATTTTTATTTCATATTTTATCTTGTATGTAACATATATTACTATTTTTTGTATTTTTATTTCATATTTTATCTTGTATGTAATTATATATAGATTAGTTTAATAAATTGACTTTCCAAAAGCGTAATATGTCATATTAAAATGGACAGGAAGAAAGTATATCCTTATTTATCATTTTGCAATAGTACATAAATTATTTCATGAAGCTTCTGTCCCAACAACCCATTATTAATTAATCCTTAATTTTGATTTTAAATGAAATAAATAATTAAGTAATTAACCACATTATCTGGGATTAATTAGCAAGTCGACATATACCAACACTAAACTACCAAAATAGATACTTATATGAATTGATTTATTCTGTCAAGTTACTTTCAGTCGTTGGCTTATCCAGTTGTCCAATTGATGATTAATTAAATTATGTTTGATTTTTTTTAATCAGTTGGTAAGTGGGGTCTAAATACACATTAGACAAAAAAAAAAAAAAAAAAAAA
>JAJOOO010012126.1:0-44481 GCA_029582685.1 Solanum piurae | reverse complement strand
CCAATTTTTCATGAGCGTACCAAACATATAGACATTGATTGCCATTTTGTAAGGGAGAAAATACAGCAAGGATTAATCAAGACTCAGTACATAGGAACTAAAGAACAGCCAGCTGATTTGCTCACAAAAGGATTGGGAAAGGCACAACACTATCATTTACTTATCAAGCTTGGAATGAAGAATGTATTTTTGCCATTCAGCTTGAGGGGGAGTATTGAGTCTAGTGACGTGGAAGTTAGTTAGGTAGTTATAACTAACTTATATACAGCTAATTAATAGTGGTAAAATAGTGTAGACTGGGTTAGTTAGAAATATGCATTTAGCATCTTAGTTTCAGTATATAAAACTGACTGTAATTCATTGTTGTAGGTAACACAATAGATGAAATAATGTTCTCTTCTTCTTCTCTAAATGCTCTCTCATTCCAATAGATTGATCTAATAATCACAGCCCTAAATCCATGGTGTAATCCATGGTAGCTGAAGTTTACACTAGAGCCTCCCTTGCCTCAAAGCAGTGCAATTCAGTGCTTTTATACTACTCAAGTTCCTTTAGCTCCAGAATAATATTCGTCGTAGATACACAGTACACTAACCAATTTATAATGGCATTACGAGTACTTTTTTGGGACTCAATTTCATGCTTTCTGGGTTCATAACATCCTTCCTATGGATGGTTGCAGTTGAGAGATGATTCATTAGTATTCTTTAAGCTATGTATTCCGTTCTTTATTATGAAAGTGGAAATTAAAGAAAGTATGCATTTTTTTCTCACTTAAATGTATTTTGTAACTCAAAATAATCCTAAAAAGAGAAATACCAACGAATGAAGAGGGTGATTTTTAGTAATAATAACAAATATTGTTACACCACTTATTTATGTATTAAAATTATATCTGCTACATGTATTATTTATTTGTTGCATTTATGATAAAAGATACGGAAAATGGTAAAAAATGTTCATGGACCGTTACAAAAGGTTATATACTATTCGTTTATTTATTTTGCTAAAAATACTCTTCTAGTTATATTTTTGGCTCATTTAGTCCCTTTGACTAACGGTCAATACTATTTTTTCTAAAAAAATAATAGTTAATCCATTTGCCATTTTGTTATTGATTCAAGTTTGAAGGCCGATTTTGTCAAATAATAATAATAATAAAAATTGGTTGCATTTTTCAGTTTCTTTGGAGGTTATTGTATCAGATAAATACATTATTTAATGTTTTGATAAAATCAAATTAACTTTGAAAGTCGATTTTTTATGTTTACATAAATTAACCTCTAAAGGTACGTTTTTTCACGAAAAATGATTTTGAAGAATATAATTAAAAAGTAAGTTTCGTAAGAGCTTGAAACATATAAGTGAAAAATTCGAGTGAATGAATTCATTTAATTTAGATAAAAAATTAAAATTAAACAAGTAATAGAATGCCACATGAACTTTTAAATCATTTCTTAGTTAACCATTAGTCAAAGATATAAAAAAGCAACAAATATAACTAGAGAGATATTTTTTAGCAAAAAAATCAATGAATAAAAAGTATGTTTAGACCTTTTAACAACTTTAATTATTTGAAATTTACTTACTTGTGTATAGAACTTGCATTTTTTTTAAAAATAATTATTTGTTAGAACCAATCTAATACAAATTTTCTCCAATTAATTCTAAAAATTAGATAGTAATTTATTTTGCATTGGTAAGTAAAGTTATTAGCTATATATATATAGTTGTGCAAAATTTACACACATCGGCTGAAAATATGATAGTTGCGTAAAATTTGCACGGCATAATTTGGCCTATAAATATAACCAAATTCAAACGGTCATATACTAAAATTATCTCTCGTCCTCCAAAAAATTTTATTTGAAATTTACTTATTACAACTTGCAGTTTCTTGATAATAATTTATTAGAACTTAGCACCAATCTAATACTAATTTTCTCTAATTAATTCTAAATATTAGACAATTTAATTTCATTTATCTAAATTTTATTTATATTGGTAACTAAAGTTATTAAGTAGTTATCTATGTTTCCAAAAAAAAAAAAAAAACTATCTATGCGTGTGAAAATATCGCGTAAAATTTACACAGTTAATCCGGCCTATAAATAAAATTCAAACGCAATAGCCCATAGATAAAAAAAAACGTTCATATCCCAAAAATGGTCTCTCCTCCTCCAATTTCTTTTATACAAATCTGAAATCAGAAACTCTCCTTCTTCAGTCAGTTCAGAGTTCACATTCACATCTTAATTGAAAGATTCAGTTCAGTTTCTTGAATTAGCGAGAGATGTTTGATCTTCTTATTAACCCATTTTGGTATTTACTTCAAAAATCTTGGGGTTTTTTCTTCAGTTGGTGAATGCGAGTGTGAGTTGCTAAGTAACTGGGGTTTACGTTGAAGTTGCAATGGAAGAGTAAGTAATCTTTCAAATCCAGTGGGTTCTTGCCTTGTTTTGATTAAGTTTACAAGACTAATGGATCTTGAAGTTGAAGTTGGTTTGAAGTAAATCTTGATGTTCTTAAGTAGTTAAGGTGAAAGATTCTTGATATGTTAAGGAAATTTGATGGTAGAGAATTTACGGGAACACAATGTGGGTGGGTGGGTGTCTCCAATTAAATGTGTTGTGTGTGTTTACAGGGAGAACTCTATAGAGCTTCTACAAATATTTCGGAGAGATAGGCGGATACTATTGAATTTCATACTTTAAGGAAGCTTAATCAAGAAGGTGGTAATGCCCACGGAACTGTTTCCTTGGATGATGTGGATCTTGATCAAGTTAGCGCTGATTTTGTCCTCAATTGTGCAATAAAAGGTAGGGAATGTCCACCACAAAATTTAGCATCTACTTATTTTCTTTAAAATAGATTGCATTTGCAATCATCAAGTCAGGATTGATTTTGTTGTTTTGGTATTTACTTCTAAGAATTATTCCCTCTTGACTTGTTCAAATTTCATTCAGTTTTGGTATTTACTTCAAGAATCTTGCATATTTTTTTTCAGTTGGTGAATGCAAGTGTGAGTTGCTAAGTAACTGGGGTTTATGGTGAAGTTTCCAGGGAAGAGTAAGTAATCTTTAAAACCTAATGGGTTCTTTCCTTGTTTTGATTAAGTTTACAAGACTGATAGATCTTGAAGTCGGTTTGAAGTAAATCTTGAAGTTCAAAGTAGTTAGGGTGAAAGATTCTTGCTATGTTAAGGGGATTTGATGGTAGAGAATTTACTGAAACATAATGTGGTCAGTGGGTGGCTCCAATTGAAGGTGTTGTCTGTGTTTGCAGGAGCTTCTACAAAGATTTTCAGAGAGATAGGCGGATACTATTGAATTTCATTCTTTCAGGAAGCTTAATCAAGAAAGTGGTAATGCCTCCCGGAGCTGTTTCCTTGGATGATGTGGATCTTGATCAACTCGTTGATTTTGTCCTTAATTGTGCAAGAAAAGGTAGGGAATGTCCAGTACAAACTATAGCCTCTACATAATTGCTTTAAAATGGATTGCAATCATCAAGTCAGGATTGATTATTTTTTTTTGGGTAGGCGGACTCCTTGATTTATCTGACAGCAATCTGTTCCCTCATATGGTAAAATCGGACTTGCATATTCATTATTATCTGTTCAATGGTCATTATTTATGATGTTCTTGTTCGGGATTGAAAATACATTGATTTCTGTTCAATATTTACTATTTGTGAATGTTCCATTTACCGAGGCTTATCTATTGCAGCTTAGAATTATTTTCATAAGGGGTTGTTGTGTAGCACTTTTTCCTATCCCAAAACATTATTTAGTGTGTTCTATGCACATCAATGTTTATTTTCATTCTTCAACACTTTCCTTTTTGTATTAAGAGTAATGCGGTTTCAAATGATGAATTCTTTCTAGCTATAATCCTGAACTATCGGGTTTGCCTCCAAGAAGATTACCCCGCCTGTCCCTATTTCCACACCATCACCAATTTTGCCAACACTCTCAACGTCAACGTCAGAATCAATTGACTGAACCATTTGAAGAGCTGTCCAGTTTATCCAAATCTCAGTCTCTCAGTTCCACACAACAACAAGAGTTAACATAGCTGCTGCTGATCTTGTGCTTGGATTGTCGTCATTTGCTACTGGTAGGCATGCTTATTATAGGTGTATATGTGTATGGTGGACCTGTAACTTCTGCTGTGATAAGTGTGACCATTTCATTTTGACAGTATTAGGTTGTAATTTGCTTTTTTTTAGCTCTAAGGTGCTATATCTATAGTACTGGTTATACCAAAAAAATAAAAGATGGGGGGAGAGTAATGGTTACCATTTTCAAAAAAAAAAATAGACCGGGAGAGTACTTTCAGATTTTTCTCTGGTTCTATATTTGTACTACTGGTAACTTTGTGCTTAGGATGCTGGCACATGACTAGAAAACTATTAACAACATTGATGCAGATGTATCGTATAACTGCTCTAGGCAAGGAAACTCTTCTGGGATTTTTTATTTATTTTTATAACGGAGTAACTAGGGTGATATAATTTTGCCAAATTTATATGGGGCAGTTCCAAGTGAAAGATTTTGTAGCCAGTAAATTAAGCTTCTTGGATTTATTGTCTTCTGACCTCAGCATTCTAACTGCTCAGAACCTTTGTAGCCATGTGTCATGCTCAATATTTTGCGTAGTGAATCTGGTGTTTTTCTTAGCCTTTTCTTGTTTTAAGTATAGATTGAGACTGTCTGGGACATTGGTACTACGATGGGTGAATTCACAACTTGCAAGGATTTTGAATTGGGTTGACCGGGCTATTCAGCCGGAGGTAATAACTTAGGGAGTTTCTAAATCTATTGATTGTAGTTCATTTAACAATTATATCAATTATTTAGCTGTTCCTTTGTCATTATACTTCTATTCCCTATGCCATTTGTCGTTAATCATTTATCATTTTAAATTTTTCTATCTCATGTCTTATCTCCTTTTTTATAAAGTTAAATGAGGCATCTCCTGGTTTCAATATTCACTCCTATGATAATAAGAGTAAATTGAAATCCTCCTTCTAACTGAAGACCAGTCTTTTAGCATATGAAGTTAATTACCCTATCGGTAGCTCCTTGTCCATGTAGGAAGTCGCATAGTGTAATACCCCAGAAATTTTTTGAGTCAAGACTTGAACCATCCTTCGTTGTGAGTAGGATTTTACAGAGGAATTAAAATTTCTTAAGTGTTAAGTTCATTAGATGTAGCACCTTGAGTTCGAAAAAGAACTAAATTGAAAATAGCAAAATCTGAAATTTTGCAAGTTAAGCTAAGTATGAGTTTTGGGTTGACTTCAAACGACCATAACTCCTAGATCAGAATGATTTAGGTGTGCTACCAGATACCGTAGCGAAGATCTTTAAATTATCTTTCCAACGCCGCCGAGTTTTCTAAGTTCCGAGGTCGGATGAGTGGGATATGGCCTTTTGAAGTTAGGTTGTCCAGTTAAGGAAGGTTAGCTGAAAATGGTATGGGGTATTTTGATCTTTTCCTTACCAAATCAGATTTAATTCGTTTTAGGTAAGGTTCTAAGGGTCTAATCCTATTAGGTTTAGTTTTATAATCCTAAAATTAGCCTAGAGTTTTAGTTGAGAGTTCAAGAAGAGAAAAAAGGAGAGGATCTAAGCGTTCGTCGAAGTTATTGAGAGTTGTTGCGGATTGTCGCCATGGGTTTGATCCCTAAGAGGTATGTAAGCTTCCATAGTGTTGGGTTTGTTCACCCACATGCCAAACATATTATTTTCAGCGAAGTTTCATTCTCAAAAGTTGAAGGATTTAAGTTCTTGATAGGTGTTCTTGAAGTTCATTCTTAATCTTGTTTTGTTGAGGTTTTGATGATTTCTTGAGATTAAAGTGATTGTTTGGAGTGTTGTTTTGAGTTGATTAGTGTGTACTTAGGTTGGGTGATTGCATCTAAGGAAAACTTGAGAAAAGAAATCGATTAAAAGCGATTTAAGGTCAGAAAACGAGAGGAAAAGTTCGTCAGTTTTGCCTGGGGCAATGCTGGCGTGACGCGCCCTCGTTACGCCAGGAAGGCTGGGGCGACGCGCCAGTAGTGCACCAGAAACGAACCCCAGTAAGTTGGGGCTTGGCGCAGCGCGCCAGGAACGCGCCCAGATCAGCGTTTTTTACCAGTTTTTCATCGTTTAGCCTATTTAAGTTATTCTAAAGTGTCCTAACACTTTACATTGATTCTAACTACTCTAAATGACTTCTAAACATCTAGAAATCATCCATAAACATGAATCATAGCCTTGAATCCATAAATTCAATTCAAGGAAAGTCAAGAGCCAAGTCTAGGAAGTTTTCAGAGTCTTTTAAAAAGTCTTTTTGCAAATGTTTTAACTTTGTTTTAAGACTTAAGTTTTGAGTTCAGTAAAGAGTAAAGTTAAAGTTCATTTCTTCAAAAGTATATGAGGACTATGTATTCCCAAAAGAGTTTAAAATGTTTTCACATTTAAATAAGAACGGAAACTGAGATTTCCAAAGAGCCTTCGGGCTAGTTTTCAGAAAAGAGTAATCGTTTTCTAAATGAAGCAAGAGAGGAAATTTTCGATTTCCAAGATAGCCTTTGAGCTAAGTTTTTGAGCACTAATCTCAAATCACAGAAGAAGTATGTTTTAAACATAAAGAACTAAGTATATTTTTGGGAGTAGTATTGAGCACCGATATGGGGATGCGAGTTCGTATTAACTCAAGTCTCCATAAACCATGTAGCCATCATGGGTAGAAAAGGGTCATACTTTTTAGATGAATCTCTTTCACAATAGACTAGTGGATCCACTTAGTAAAGTTAGCTTCATATATCACGGCAAGGTATAAGATGGGCCTCGGCAGCGTGAGGTTTAGCGTTGTATCATCACTATAGTTCTTAAGTGATGGTTGTCGGTTAGAGAAACTCCCACAACAGTAATTGCATGGTTTCTCAAGAGGTTCTGCTTAGTATGAATGTGGGTATGGGACTTCATTCATGCACTGCACAAGTAGACTTTGAGAGGAAGCATGATATGTCTTTTATGATATTATGATTATGAGTTGACATCATGTTTTAAACAGTTTTCCTTTTTCTTTATATTGCACTTGTTTTAAACTGCTTTATATTGAAATGAGTTCAGTTATGTTGAGTTGAGTAGAGCCAGGTAAGTTCTTCAGTTTCTTTCAGATTCTTTTCAAGCTAATGTTATGCTTTAGAATTCCTTTTACATGCTCGTACATTCCACGTACTGAGCCATTTGGCCTGCATCTTCTCATGATGTAGACACAGGTATTCAGGATCATCAACATGAGCTTCGTTGATACATCCGAGAGTTCGAGTTAGCTATGGTGAGCCTCCTTGTGTTCGGAGGATTTCATTTACTTTTCAGTTTAGTCAGGATGTCGTGGGTCTTGTCCTGACTTCCATCTTTATCAGTTAGAGGCTTCATAGATAGTCAGTATAATTGAGAAGTCTGTATTGTTCATTTATTTTATTAACTGTTTTAAAGACTTAAGTTGCCTATTTTATGGCGAGTTGAATATATTTTATTATTCAGAGTTACAGTTTGAATTTAAGTTTTATGAACTTTTATTTCAGTTTTTAAGCTTTGTATGCTTGAATCAGTTTTCCGTTTGTAGTCAGCCAGGATGAGGGTTCGCTAGGGGACCAGCAATGGTCTTCGAGTGTCGGCAACGTCCAGGGTGTAGGCTCGGGGCGTGACACATAGCCCTCTTAGGCAACAACATAGACCCATAAGCAGTTCACATACCTCTTAGGAATCAATATAGCCATGTATGCAGCACATAGCCCTCTTTGGCATCAATATAGCCCCGTAGGCAACACATGACCCTCTTTGGCATTAACATAGCCCTTTTTGGCATCAATATAGCCCCGTAGGCAACACATAGCCCTCTTAGCTAACATTATTGCCCCCGTAGGCAATTCATAGCTCAACAACTAACTACAGTAGCCCCAAGGGCAATAACAAACAATTCGATAGGCTAAAGGCGAACAATTTAACTATAAACAATCTATATGAATAGTCTTTAAGTTGTTTCTAACGTAGGGCTATTATTAACAGATTATGAGTTCCGAAAAGGAGGGTTTATAACCACTCAATCAGCCAATCGCTCACAATTTTATATACGAGATCACCAACAATAAAAACCCTATTATATCGCTTCTAAGCTTTAAGGAAACATACCAAATGAAGGGACTAACCTTAATATTCTTTTTTCAATGAATTCTAGTGGCCTATCGACATCTACTCGAAACCTCCTCTCAATACTACAATAAGGCAACACCACAATCAACACACAAGAATGGAAAGTACTATGATAATCCAACAAACGATATGGATTTCCATCGCAACTCACTATTTGCTGCTTACCAAGGCTAGAATCAATGAAAAGAGGTTCTTACCTTGAACTTAAGCTCAAAAAAAAGGTCAAAACCTCTAAACAAAGTAAAACCCATGCTTCTACAACCACCACAGAGATACGCCACACAATCCACAACGAAAACTATACCTTTTGTGGCAACACTGTATATTTTTAAAAGCAATGGAAGAGTCATTTGAAAAGGCTGAAACTCTTCATAGTTTTTTTTTTGTCGTGAACTCTTTCCGTACATTCATTGTATTTATATGCAGAATTTTTTATTTTTTTTTAAGGAATTTGCTGCATAATGGATTTGAATAATTAATTCAAGACAACTACTCAAAAAAGAAAGAAGGTAGCAAATAAATTTTTAGAAGTTTTTCTTTCATTTATTACTTTTAATGTTCTCTGTTAGATTATATATTATAACTGGTTTGCTATTTTATTTATTTCAAAATTTTGGTTCATGAACGCTATTATTTTGATATGTATATTAGTTTGTCGAGTTTCAACAATTATCTATGAATTATCTGCTAATTTTAGTTTTTTTTGTTATGTTTGAAAGTTTGTTGTATGAATGTTATTCTTTTAATAATATTTAGATTCTTTTTGTATGTTTAATTAGTCGAGTTGCAACAATCATCAGAATTATCCAAATTATATATAAGATGGAATTTATAGAATTTATGAAACGTATCACATTGCAAGTATTTACACATCTTATTTTTTGTTGAATTGATACTTCAAGATAAGACAACAACAAATAATCTGTAAAAAATTATTCTTTCATCTATTATTTTAAATTATATTACAACTGATTTGTTGTTGTTTTAGTTTTTTTTTTGGAAGTTTATTTTGTGAACACTATTTTTTTGGTGATAAATTTAAAATATGCACTAACTATTTTATGTTGCAATTGAAAAGTAGGAATAATCTCAAATATAGGGACGTGGGTCTCCACATAAATTTACATGCTTCTTTGCATACTATGGATATAGTCTGCCCTCTTCTTATTTTTTTGAATATACAAACAATGTCATCCTTTGCTCTCAATTATAATTATGAGGATCAAATTTAGTTTGCTTTGAAATAACAAATTGATTAACATGAAAATGGTGTGTATTCTCTTTAATATGTTACATAGAACAAAGCTTAAAGTTAAATTAATGTGCTTTTGATATATGTTTTGATATATAGGAATGTTTGGGCTATTTAGCCTAATATTTTAGAGACTTATTGAATTAAATAAAAGGAGCCTCATGACCCATTATTGACCAAAAATGATAAAATATAAAGCATGATTCAGCACGTGTAACATATTTGGATGCCGGAAAAATGTTAAGTTACGGCTATCAAAAATGCATTTTTTAATTAATGATCAATTATTTTTTCTCTTTCTATATATATATATATATATATATATACACGTCTGCAATTTATTAAAACAAATAATCTATAGTTATTTTAAAAAAATATTAAAATGTATTGAATTACTAAAATTAATTTAAAATCTAAAAATAAAATAAAAACCGTTAACACTTAATTTTTTTATTTAAAAACGGTTACCAAAAATAATACAAAACAAAATAAAAAATAACGTAACAAATTGTTAAGGATGATCAAATTTCAAAATAAATTTCAAAATAATTTTATGAGGAATAAAAATTAAACTTTTGAAATTAGGATAAATAATATTTATTTATAGTTAGCGTTAAATTCTATTCTGAACAATATCATAACTATAAGTCATTTTAGCAAATTTAAGACTACTCACAATATTATATAACATCATTAATTTAAGTTGAGAATTACAATTTTAAAATATATGATACAATTATTAATTTGAAATTTGAAATTTAAAATATTTGAATTTCAAGATAACTATAGTTACATGTAATGTGCTTAATCTGATAAAGTTCAAATCAACATAACACACTATTCATCCACATTTATATATTTTCTAATACAATTCAAATCAAAATTTAAAATAGCTAAAATACCTAATAAATACTTTGAGTAAATCTAATATAGCGGATATATTAATTAAGATTATTTTTACATTTAAAATCATTTTTTAATTATAATTCACACAAATTAAAAATAGTAAATTGCTAATGTATCAATATGTCGTTTAATTTTTTAATTTTAAATAAAACATTAGTTAAATATATCAATATATTGAATCTTTTGATTTTTGAATAAAACATTAGTTAAATGATATTTAACTATTAAATATTTCTAAACTTTGTTCCAATAAAAACTAATTTGCCTATTTTCTCACGTGCGTAGCCTACTAGCCTATCCTCCAATTTCTCTTCCCTTCATCTAATCTTTACTTATCAATTAATCTATAGATGTTTTAAATTTGTTATGCTTAATTAATAAAAATAATAATTTTAACTGTATTTATTTTTAAAGATAAGCTGATTTGCAACTATCCTTATTAATCTTAAATACACTCTTTTTTAGAGATACATGATTTCTAACTATCCTTATTAATCTCAACATTAAATGTTTTTCTTTATAAAATATATATAGAAATAATTTAAAATTAACAAAATATATTGAACTAAAAATACCATTGTGGACAAAATTTTAATATTTTAAAACACAATTAATTTTATGCATCCTTATATAATTTATACAACATTGTTAAAAAATAAAAATTAATAATAATTAAATAAATAAATACTATATATAAATATATACACTCACTATTCACTAATAATTCATAATTGTCATTTTAAAATTAAAAAAATTATTCATTTTAAAATATGTTGCGCGGGTACGTATACTAATTAAGTGCAATAGAATAAGTGAAATCAGTTTTTAAGCTTTCATTGTTGCAATCACTGTTATCACTATTTTATTAGCAGCAAATCTATCAAAAAGTGATCATTTTTTATCATATTTTGCTAACTCTCTATATTGTTGAGGATTTAGTATATTAAAAAAATAGTTCTTTATGGATAGGATTTACCATGAGGAGCTGAAGATCCCATGGTGTTAACTGATTTTATTTTTTTTTGCTAAAAGAGCTATTTTTCTCTATATTAATATGGTGAGAAATAGTGGGCTGGTTTAGAAGATGTAGGAGTTAATAATTTAATTAGATGTAATTAATTAAGCACTGTCCAATTAAAAAAAATGACACTTGTACATATTAATTACTTCTAAAATTATTTTTGTTATCTTCAATTGCTTTTAAGAGAGTGAGCACACTCTCTATGTCACGTCAACATTTATGATGTATTTATTCTATTTTTAATTAGTTTAGGGATAATAATGTAACACCTCAACCTAACTGAAAATTGGTAAACCATGGAAGGATTCACAGACCGTTAAAGGAACCACGGTCCGTCAACCTACTCGTGGCTCACACCTAGCCAGCGTGGTGGACCACGGAGCCCTCCACGGACCGTGGATTCCCACACGAGACGTGGGATGGCTCGTAGAAGTGAGGCAGAGCCACCAGGGCTCAAGTGTGGAACCACAAGCCCTCAACAGGCCATGGTCCCACATACGGGTTGTGGATTAGTCCGTCAAGTCAAGCCAACAGACCCCCTAGCCCAAGTGAATAACCACGATGGCCTTCACACGGTTCGTGAAGTGGACCATAGAGAGGAGTACTCAGAACTAGTAAGCATTAGCCAACAACCACGACCCACTTAACGGACCGTGGTTCTATCAACGGTCCGTCAGTGGCTCCGTGGGTGGGCTTCGTCAGTTTTTAAGTCACGGTCATTTTGGTCTTTTTCCTATGCGTTGGACATTTAAACTACGTTGTTTTACTCAGTTTAAGCCTAATATTCTAGTCAAGATTACCCAGAACCCTCATTCACCAAAATTTAGAGTAAAAAAGAAGAAATAGGCGTTAGTTTTCCCAAGAACAAGCATGAGGTGTTCTTCAAATTTCAGCCCTGAAACTCAAAGGATTTCTCCGTGAATTTTGTCACCAGGTATGTGGGATTTCACTAGTAGGTTCCTTTCATCCACTAGGTCCCTATAATTCAATCAGTTCCTTGATTCTACATAACTTGTTTAGACCTAGGGTTTTTAAAATCTTGGAGATTTGTTGTGATTTAACTGTTGTAGTATTCATAATCTAAATATCATATTTTCTTGGAAACGTTGTTTAATTCCTTGTATGAAACTCAGAACCCTAATTTGTGTAGATTTTCTTAGTTCATGAATTACACTTGCTAGGTCAGTTAAACAGATAATCATGCTCCAGATTTCGAATGTCACATTCTCAGTACAAAAATATTGCATTCTCAGTTAGCATGTCAGTATTTTGAGTTATTCAGTATTTCAGTCATATTCATATTCAGTTGGGAGTAAACATAGTACTGAGTTGGACTAGGGTTCAGCGTACCCTCATAATCCCAGAACTACGTGCCCCGTAGGATTATAAGTCCCCTCTATTGGGTATCAGATTTAGTGATCAAGCCAGTCATGCCTTTATACCATGACAAAGTATATTGGGTCCTCTCGATGGGGCGTATACATCGGACTCCGCATTTAGCTCACGTGGTTTATGTCAGTTAATAATAGCTCCCACAGTCAGACTCTTAGTGCATTTACCAGGTTTTCAACATTTATATGAGCATACAATTCGGCATGCCATTTTCATTATTAGTACTTGGTCATTGCATTTAGGTTAGCTTTTCAGTTATATTTCAGTATCTATATCTCTGCTCAGATTATATCATTGCTCAGTTATGCATTGTCCAGCTTATATATTTTGTTCAGCTTAGTTTATTTATATCTTGTATTCTCAGTACATTTCAAGTACTGACGCATACTCTGCGCTACACATCCTTTCATGATGTAGGTTCAGGTACTCATTATCCAGATCACGCTTAGATTGATTCTTGGTCCGCATTCAACAACTTCAGTGGTAAGTCCTCATACTTCGAGGACAATAAACATGTTTTTCATTTTAGTCTTTATATTCAGTTTCCTGTTAGAGTTAGTTGGGGGCATGTCCCAACAACTCAACTCAGTTAGAGGCTTTTCAGATGTTGCTTCAGTTATCACTAAACTCTTGGTATGTTTTATATATTCAAACTAGTTGGATTTTTCCCCACTTTCAGTTATCCATTGTTTTAGTTTCCGCATAGTACATGTTTTATTCAATAACTTTTATAGTATGCTTATGATATGCCAAACACGGGGTTAGCTTGGGGTCACTCGTGATCCTAGGTCCCGTGTTACGCCAAGGGGGTAGCCTCGGGGCGTGACAAATAAGACCCTAGTTAAGCTTATGTGTGTCTCTGGAATTTCAGTCATAAGTACTTATGTCTTATCTCTACTAATTAAGATGACAATATGTAATTATTTCAAATAATAGAGTGAATTAGTATATGTTGGGTTATGGAGGTTGATTAGGGCGTCATGCGGAAGCTTATAATTTGCAAATCATATGATAATAAATTAGATGACAAAAACTTAACTAAAAACATAATATTATTATATGAAATCTAATATAAAAGAAAAATATTAAAACTATTGAGAGAATAAATCTCCCCATAAACAAAAGTCTTTAAACGACTACATTGTGGATGTTCTTGTTTTTTGTGTTTGAAGAAATAAACCTATATTTATAGAGTCCTAAAACTTTTCCTACTAGAAAAGCAAAACCTTTTCTTACTAGAAAAGGAGTCCTAAAAAAAGAGAATAAACCAAATATGAAAGAATATTATATTTTCCTTTTAAGAAAAGTAAAAACATTTATGGTAATGTTTTGTCTTTTCTTTAAGAAAAAATAAATCTTAAATTATGGTAAGAAAATCAGGGCAAAACCCTAACAGTATATGTGGTAGAAATGTTTATGTAATTAGATAGGATTTCCTAATCTACGTAGAGGTCTGTTTTCTTAACAAAAAATAATTTTAAAGAATATAAATAAAAAACAAAAGGCTTGTAAGAGATTGGGAACGATAAGTCAGAAACCCAAGTGAATGAATTTATTTAAATTGTGATCAATGTTTAAAATTAAACTAGTAATAAAATATTACTTGAATTTCAAATTATCTCTTTCAAATTTAGTGTTAACTGTTAACCATTAGTCAAAGGACATAAATAAACAAAAAAAATATAATTAAACAAATATTTTTAGCAAAATGAACGAATGAAATGTATATTTAGACTTTTAACAACTTTAGTTATTTGAAATTTAGTTATTGTAACTTGCAATTCTTTTTAATAATAATAATTTATTAGAACTTAGAACCAATCTAATATTTTCTCTGTCTCAATTTATGTGACTTATTTTCTTTTTTAGTCAGTACCAAAAAAAATGACACATATCTATATAAGTAACAATTTAACTATAAAATGAATATTTTACTCTTAATGAAATGATTTATTGCCACACAAATTTTTTTAAACTGCGTGCCGAGTTAAACTATCTCACATAAAATGAGACAGAAGAGTACTAGTTTTCTCTAATCAATTTTAAATATTAGATAATTTATTTTCATTTATCTAAATTTTATTTATATCGGTAAAGTAAAGTTACTATTAGTTATCTATGTTTCTACCAATTTTATTTTATTTTCAAAAAAAAAAACTATCTATGTGTGTGAAAATAAGATATCGCGTAAAATTTACAGGGCCATAATCTGGCTTATATAAATTCAAACTCCATAGCCCATAGATAAAAAATAAATAAAAAATCTCTCTCGTCCTCCAAAAATTTTTATTTCAGAGAGAAAAAAGAAAGTGAAATTGTATACAAATCTGAATTCACCAACTCTCTTTCTTCAGTCAGAGATTCAGTTCAGTTTATTGAATCAGCGAGAGATCTTTTCAATTTTGAACACCCTTTGATCTTCTTATTAACCCATTTTGGTATTTACTTCTAAGAATCGCTCTTTCTTGACTCATTCAATTTTGGTATTTACTTCTAAGAATTATTCCCTCTTGACTTGTTCAAATTTCAATCAATTTTGGTATTTACTTCAAGAATATTGGTTTTTTTTTTCAGTTGGTGAATGCAAGTGTGAGTTGCTAAGCAAGTGAGTTTACGTTGAAGTTGCAATGGAAGAGTAAGTAATCTTTAAAATCCAGTGGGTTCCTTCTTTGCTTTGATTAAGTGTACAAGACTATAGATCTTGAAGTTGGTTTGAAGTAAATCTTGATGTTCTTTAGTAGTTAAGGTGAAAGATTCTTGATATGTTAAGGAAATTTGATGGTAGAGAATTTACGGGAACACAATGTGGGTGGGTGGGTGGGTGGCTCCAATTGAATGTGTTGTCTGTGTTTGCAGGGAGAACTCTATAGAGCTTCTACAAAGATTTCGGAGAGATAGGCGGATACTATTGAATTTCATACTTTCAGGAAGCTTAATCAAGAAGGTGGTAATGCCCCCCGGAGCTGTTTCCTTGGAGGATGTGGATCTTGATCAAGTTAGCGTTGATTTTGTCCTCAATTGTGCAAGAAAAGGTAGGGAATGTCCACCACAAAATATAGCCTCTTCTTATTTGCTTTAAGATAGATTGCATTTGCAATCATCAAGTCAGGATTGATTTTGTTGTTTTTGTCATTTTTTTTGTAGGCGGACTTCTTGAACTATCTGAAGCTATTAGAGATTATCATGACAGTACTTTGTTCCCTCATATGGTAAATTCGGACGTGCACATACATTATTATCTGTTCAATGGTCACTATTTATGAATGTTCTTGTTCGGGATTGCACATACATTAATTTCTGTTCAATATTTACTATTTGTGATTGTTCCAGTTCCCGAGGTTTATCTACTGCAGCTTAGAATTATTTCCATATGGGGTTGTTGTGCAACACTTTTTACCTATCCCAAAACATTATTTCGTGTGTTCTATGCACATTAATGTTTATTTTCATTCTTCAACGGTTTCCTTTTTGTATTAAGAGTAATGCAGGTTCAACTGATGAATTCTTTCTAGCTACAAATCCTGAACAATCGGGTTTGCCTCCAAGAAGATTACCCCCGCCTGTCCCTATTTCCACACCATCACCAATTTTGCCAACACTCTCAACATCAGAATCAATTGATACTGAACCATTTGAAGAGCTGTCCAGTTTATCCAAATCTCAGTCTCTCAGTTCCACACAACAACAAGAGTTAACAGTTGACGACATTGAGGATTTTGATGACAATGATGATCTAGATGAAGTTGACAGTCGAAGGTATTCAAGAAGAGTTCTCAATGATGCTGCTGATCTTGTGCTTGGATTGCCGTCATTTGCTACTGGTAAGCATGCTTATCGTAGGTGTATATGTGTATGGTGGACCTGTAACTTCCGCTATCATAAGTGTGACCATTTCTTTTTGGCAGTATTAGTTTGTAATTTACTTGCTTTTTAGCTCTCATGTGATATATTTATAGTACTGGTTAACCAGAAAAATAAAAGATGGGGAAAGTAATGGTTACCATTTAAAAAATAAAAAAGACCGGGAGAGTAAGAGTGCTTTGAGATTTTTCTCTGCTTCTATATTTGTACTACTGGTTACTTTGTGCTTAGGATGCTGACACATGACTAGGAAACTATTAACAACATTGATGCAGATGTATATCGTATAACTGCTCTAATTTCTGTACAATTTCACTCAATGATAAATGGATTTTTTTAAAGGGAATTTAACCACTATACTATCAAGTGTTGTATACTAATGATAAATAGATTTCAATTCTCATCCATGTTAATTGCAGTTCGAGCAATGCACCAAGGCCATGAACATAGCATACTTCTATAGTAGCTTGATATTGGGAGAATATCCGTCCCCTTTTTATAGAATCCATCTTAATTTCAATTAGTGTGATTTTTTGGATTTTCTAACTTCTTCCAGCTGATAGGCATTATCTAATTTTTTAAAACTATAATCCTATATTTTTTTTTCTAGATTAGAAAGAGTTAGCACTATCTTGATGCTTGTTTAATGTTTTTCTGACCTTTGACTATCATAAACAAAACTAGTTGTCAGATTATTAATTCTCAGATATTCTGATGCAACTCTCTTTAATGCTTAAATTTTAATTTATTTTTTTATAGCTCTTTGTTATTTTCTCCTCTAATCACTATTCACTTGATTATGTTTATAAAAAGAATCACTTAGATAGTTATATAAATTTGATTCCTGATCTTTAATGGCCCTAATTTTTTCATTTGATGCTTTTTAAGCATAAAGAGTTCCCACTAATGTTTTCTTCAACGAACATTCAAGTATTTCTTACTCTTCTCTGTTAACTTCTCTCGTACTTAGTAGCAATAATATTCAATTTGTTCTGAAGCCTATTTCATCTTCATAAACCCTAATCATATGCTAAGTTGTGTGCTTGTGCACGAAAACCAGTGATAAGTTGATGTCATTTGATCCTCACTTATTTCTGACACCTCCTTGGTTTGAGGTGTTTTTGGGGAATATCTCGATAAATGTTAAATGTGAACTTGAACGAGGTGAGGTCATCATATCAATTTAACTAATTTATTTTACGTCTACTTTGTAAACAGCCTATGTGGGGTGCAAGAGTTTGTTTTGGAGCTTCATATTAAATCCATGCTTCTTTTTTCCTTTTGATGTTTGAATTCTTTGGTTTTATACAATGTTTTGAAGCCTTGAATTCATGTGTTGGCACGTAATAGGCACTTTCAGATTGATTACTGGAGAAAGTATTTGACGAGCAAACACTTTAATATAATATTCTATTCCAGTATTTCCTGGTCGGTTACACTACTTCACTTGTAGATTCCACTATCTTCTTTCAAAATGTATTCTTCTCTTGCTTTTACGTGGATGGATGGGAGATACTTATACTTGAGGCTGTATTTCTTCCTAGCTATTGGCGATGATGATCTCCGGGAAACAGCATATGAGATTCTTCTGGCTGCTGCTGGAGCTTCAGGGTATTTCCGCCTTTTCTGTTTCTTGGCTTGCAACATCTCCCATCTGATTAATTAAACGCATTTAATATGTATTCTGTATGCACAGGGGCCTCATTGTACCATCAAAGGACAAAAAGAAGGAGAAGAAATCTAGATTGATGAGGAAGTTGGGCCGTAGTAAGAGTGAAAATGTAATGACCCAGTCACAACATTTATCTGGACTGGTCAGTTTGTTGGAGACAATGCGTGTCCAGATGGAGGTAGGAAAATGAATGACATTGTTACCTTCTGTCTGGTGACTGATTGCTTCTAGCTTCTGTTGTTTGATTCACACCAGTAATGGGATATATATCTTATTAGTTTCTTGCCCTTAACTCAACAAGTTGGGTTAGCTTGCCTGTTGTTTCATTGCAAATCTTTTAGGAAATGAAATAACTTAAAAAGCAATAATTTTTTCTCCTTAATGAAAGGGCATAAAGCTGGTGAGGCTACAGTTTGTTAGTTAAGGTCGAGATGTTATGCCAAGAGGTGTTCAAATACTATCATAGTACAGAGTTGCCTTGAGCTGTTATGTTGGTGTTTTGTTTGGTATATGGGGCTAGTCTCCACAAGTTGCCAGTTGTTAGTGTGTATATAATGTAAATAGTGTTCCTAGTGCTGGACAGGAAAAAAAGGGAGTTATAGATTCAATGTTTTTGATAATTAATTTAGCTTAACATTTATTATTCAATCATAGAAGTGATAGCTAACAAAAAGAGATAAATTCCCCAAAGGAAAATGTTAGAAGATAAAGAGGGAAGAGAGACATTGAAGATCCGATGATATGACAAATACGGAAGGCCACCTTTTTTTTTTTTTGATGACAAGGGAAACCCGCAGCCGCTATTCTTTGGGTGCACACAGGAAACCCCTGCTCCTATGCAATAACTCGCAAACCACATAGGAGAGGTAACCCGCACTAGGCAAGCCCGGTGCGACGAGCTCGACCCAAAAGGCAAACCCCTTGCTTTCGCTGGCAAGGGTTTCGAACTTGAGACCTCCAACATGGAAGTTCCAAGCCCAAACCACTGGGCCACCCCGAAGGATCGGAAGTCCACCTATTTATATGGTGTTAACCTCAATACACGTGATATTTGTGGACAAATATCAAATAAGAAGTTTACTCTTCTAATAACCCCAAGACTGTGGTCTAGTGGTAAGAAAGCAACTAGTGATATGTGAGTTAGGCGCAGGTTGTTGGGTTCAAATTCTGTTATATAGGAATTTACAGTTTCATGCTTACTGGGTTCTTACCTGATTTATATGTACAGATTTCTGAGGCCATGGATGTCAGGACAAGACTTGGTCTCCTTAATGCGATGGTTGGAAAAGTGGGTAAAAGGATGGATACAATCTTGATCCCACTGGAATTGTTATGTTGTATTTCACGCACCGAGTTCTCCGACAAAAAGTCGTATTTTAAGTGGCAAAAGAGACAAGTAAGTGCTGTCTTTCCCACTTAATATGATGATTCAATTTTTTCCTCTCCTCCTCTTTCTAATTGCTGTAACAAACTTTGCAAAGTTGTTTATTTATGCAACTTAATTCATAAGATAATGTATTTAACATTTCTGTTACATATTCTTTTTCTGTCAGTTCAGTTAAACATGTTGGAGGAGGGGCTCATAAATCATCCTGCCGTAGGGTTTGGGGAATCTGGGCGAAAAGCAAATGAGCTAAGGGTTCTTTTAGCTAAGATAGAGGAATCTGAGGTGTGTACATTTCTCTCTATCCCTCTTTTGCTGAAGAGAAATTTCTGATTTATTTCTAATACTTAACTTAAGTATTTGCAATTCTAGTTCGGTCATGCATCCTTGCAAATATCCAAATAACTTTAATATTTTAACTTCTTTGAAAATAGTGAAATTCAATATTCAGACTTAAAGTAGTGGTCTGATTGCGTATTTCAAGAAAATACTGGTTTCTACTCATTTATCTTTAACTTTCACAATTTTTTTCAAGTTGAACTTTTCAGTACTCTTTTTTTCAACTTCAACTCAGAGTGGCGGGCTTAGGATCTGAATGGAGTGAGTGCACATGCTTTAATATACACCGCATCTCCGACTTTGAGTAACATTATGCATTCAGTTGGTTCAGTTAGTTTCTAATCGAATTTTTAGTTCATAAACAAAGAAACAAATCAAACCGAAATGACTTGGGTTAATTACATTTTATGACTTCAGCTTTAATTAAGTTTAGGGATCTCTTTTATTTTCCTATAATATAAGAGGAAGAGCAAGGAAACACATGTCCCTCTATCATCTATACAAACAACGACAGGAAACACGTGGCCCTACAAACATCTATATAAACAACGAACTAACAACATTACAATTTAACATATCATTCTTTTCAGTAAGGGAATTGCAAATTGAATCATGATTTACCAATTTGCCTAAAGGTCGATGCAATGAATGTAAATTTGCGGTAATCCTAGTCGGATTTCATTTTCCTAATTTTATTGCCGAAAATAAGTATGTTAAATATTAAATAGATGGATTGAAACTGCAAATGCATTCCACTTCTTTCAAACAAATTAAATACATTTTTGATATACTTGAGAGTTCTGTTTTGAAGTTTGATCATCATATGCCTAATAATAGGATTGCTTAGAATTAAAGATAGAGTTTCTAAGAGGGCTTTCATCTTTTAGATTGGAGGTATGCTATTGAGTTTCGAATTGTCTGTCCCTGGCCCTCGGGGGTTTCATGGTTAAAAAAAGGAAGTGCCTATTTTTTTGGAAATTGACATGTTTTATCTTCTTGTACTTCTTTTTATTCTTGTCTCTTCTTTTGTACTCTCTTAAAAGGACTTTTCAAAAAATCTTATTGACCCATGGAATTAGTTCAATTGACATGCTATTATTGATGTTTGTTCTTGTTTGCTTGTTTGATACTCTTCATCATTATTATGTGGTCTCTCGTCTTCTTCTTTTTTTCTCAATCCAAGGACATTTTGATACCATATACTATGAACACCCATGTCCTGAGAAATAAGGTTACACGAAAGGGTTCTTTGTGATGCTATACCAGATGATATGCCATAAAAATTATTATTTCTTTGTTTCAGTCTTTTCCTCCTCCTGCAGCAGAGATGCAAAGGACAGAATGTTTAAAATCTTTGACAGAGATCGCTCTGCCATTGGCAGAAAGGCCAGCTCGAGGTGACTTAACTGGTGAAGTATGCCACTGGGCTGATGGTTATCACTTGAATGTCAAATTATACGAGAAACTACTTCTCAGTGTTTTTGATGTTTTAGATGAGGGAAAGCTCACAGAGGTCAGTTAAAACCCACTTGAATGCCATTCTCTCTAATTCTTGCCATTCTTGCTATGCCTTACGGTGCCAGGATAAAGATGACCATCTTATTTCTTGTACACTAGAAATTAATACTCTTGGGATGTCACCTTTCTCTTAAAAGAAGAAGGTAATATTCTTAAGGGTCATTTGATTTACAGTCTTGGTATGTTGTGTACTTATGTTTGTAATAGAGGGACATGATGAGTGAAGGTGTTAAAAGGGCATGAGCCACAAAATCACATGGAAGGAAATTGTCTTGAAAAACCTACAATCTCTTGGAATTCATGCAGACATAGCGAATAATAGGTCACCATAGAAAAGGTTTATATAGTTGGGACTATGTTTTAGTCATGTTAGTAGTAATTTAGGTCTTGTGTTTCGTAGGAGTCCTTTAGTCTTATATGAGATTTTTATGCATTTCGAAAATATATAGAACTTTTAGAGTTTATTATTATTTAATTATTATAAATAATATGGGTTTAAGGAGCTTAAAATGGAACGGTATGTTCAGTGAGGATTCATATGGCCGAGCCCATACTTGCTTGGGATTGAGGTCCAGTTGTTTTATGTGAACAACATAACCTGTTCTCTTTGTAAAATAGTAAAATATTGAACAGTAGTGCAATGAATAGTGTTATGTGAGTACATTCCTTTAGAAATTGATTTATAGGTTTGAATTTACAATTATTAACTTCATTTTTCCCAACCAGGAAGTTGAAGAAATTTTGGAGCTTCTTAAGTCCACATGGCGTATTTTGGGAATCACAGAAACCATCCACTACACTTGCTATGCTTGGGTATTATTTCGACAGGTATAAAATGACAAAAGAAAAATACTGGTTTCTGTTCAGAGTTGCTTAAAACATTACTACTAACCTGCCGATGGTATATCAATTGTTTGGACTAGATTTTACTTCTTTATCAATTGAAGGAAATTGTCTCGAAAAACCTACAATCTCTTGGAATTCATGCAGACATAGTGAATAATAGGTCACAATAGAAAAGGTTTATATAGTTGGGACTAAGTTTTAGTCATGTTAGTAGTATTTTGGTTCAGTGTTATTCTTCAGGCCCTATTTTTCTCATCGTGTTATTTAACATAGAAATTTGACCTTTGTCGAATCAAATGTGCTATTATGGTCTAATTATAATTTATAACTGCCTTAACTTCACTATGGACTGAAATTTTCTGGAATATAAAATCCTCATCCTCTCCTCGATCCACATTATTTAACTTCTGCAAATTTAACTAAATTTTTTTATCCCAATAAGCAATCGGCTGTTAGGCAATTGCTTCCATCTTCTTTAGTTAACTGTTTGTAAATAAATTCCTGACATGTTGCAACAATTTCTTCTTACTTGGTTACCCGCCCTTATTTCAAATTTGGTTACTTGGTTGAAGCTGATCCCTCTATCAATTCCTCTTTGCTTATTGTTGGTGCATGATTGTCCTATTTCGATATATGCCCCTTGTGTTGTTGCAGTTTGTCATCACGGGAGAGCAAAGGATCTTGCAATATGTCATTGAACAGTTAAAAAAAATACCATTAAAGGAACAAAGGGGACCGCAAGAGAGAATGCACTTGAAGAGTTTGCATTCTAGAGTTGAAATGGAAAAGGGATTCCAAGAGTTGACTTTCTTGCAGTCATTCTTGTTGCCAATTTCAAAATGGGCTGATAAGCAGTTGGGAGACTACCATCTCAATTATGCTGAGGTTCGTGCACAATTCTGTTGTACTTTGATTAGGCGATGGCAAATCTTGTGCGCATGATAAGTCATTTGTTTTAACTTACATTTACATGTCTTTTTCTGTTTCAAAATTTTGTTTGTGGTAATATCTGATCATCTTAGAGCTTGTACTATAAACTCTGTTTAGCAATTAAAAACTAAGAAACTAACTTCCAAATTTACTCTTTCCCATGAATAATGGTTGCCAATATTTCAAATTTTCTAATTTTCTCTGTTTCAAAAATATATTTCAAATTTTCTGCCTTTTCTGTTGAAATTAATTCCATCTAGGATATTATTTAGTTTAAGTTAACAGTACAGGAAAGTTGTGTCTAAAAACTAGTTGATGTTATTGGCTTTAGGGGTTGGTGATGATGGAAAACACTGTGGCAGTTGCTATGCTTGTTCGAAGGCTTCTTCTAGAAGAACCTGAAACGGTATGTCGGACTACCTACCTTTTCTGGTGAACTATCTTAAGTTTGTTCTGGGAAATTGAATCATATGTTATATGTGTTGTCTGTGCATTCACTATACACCATAAGATTCACATACATGGACACTTATAAATAATAATATTGTATTCGACTTTGATGTTTATGTAGGCAATGGAGTCTGCAACAATATCAGATAAAGAGCAGATAGAGTTCTACGTGACATCTTCAATCAAAAATGCATTTACAAGGGTAAAGAATTGTTACTTGTTGGAAAAGGAAACTTAAATTGGTTGCGGACTATAATTACTGCTGTTGAAATATTTCTATATGTTGGGGCAGTGCTTGTTCAATGACTAGTTAAATTAGCTTCTTCATTTTGTAGAAGGCCCTAACTGTAAAGTGGAACTCTACGATCAGGCCTCCAAGGCCCAGCTCGAGTGGCAAAAGGGGGAGGATTTGTGGCTTAGGTCACAGGTTCAAGCCCCACACCATGCAAAGCGAAGCCCCGTATTTAAGTGGAGAAGGGTAGCTGGGCGGGCCCATTATCCACCGAGTTTAGAAGGCTGTGATTGGTCCAAAGGGCGGGTCATAGTCAGATTTCTCGGTTATAAAAAAAAAGTGCAACTCTACGATCAGTTGGATTAATTTCTTCAGATATTAGAGGACCCTAACTATGAATATCCGTACGCAAAGTGTGATTCTTTTAAATCTGTTCTCTGTTCTTTTATCTTCATTTTCTATTTCTTAGCTACATATAAATGTCATTGTGGCTTAAATATGTCTTTTGACCAGTTAAACAGTCCATCCAAATTTCTCATTTGTTGACATGCAATGGTTTTTTTTTTTGATAAAGTAAGGAGAATGTCATTAACAAAGCATCAAGCAGATGCACATATTACAAAAGAAAGAAATATCTGCTCCCAAAAAGGCAAAGAAAAGCTATCTAACAGCTAACAACAGAGATCTATGGAGCTGATCAATTCCAGGAAAGAATCGACACTAAGTACAGGAAAGAGATTAACCCAACCAAAAAGAGTAATCAAACATCTTGCTATAAAGGTAGAGATGGGAGTTGCGGTGCCATCAAAACATCTTTTGTTCCTCTCCGTCCATAAGCACCACAAAATACAGGCTGGAACCAAAGACCAGATGTGCTTGATGGCCTTCCCAACTTCCCAAGAACTCCAACACACAAAAGCCTCTCTCAATGATCTTGGCATGACCCAAGTGAGTCCAAAAAGTGAGAAGAACATGTTCCATAGGCCTGTTGCAACTGTGCAATGAAGGAACACGTGATTAATAGATTCTGAGTTGCACAAGCACATGTAGCATCTGTTGACTATTTGGAATTTCCTCCTCATGAGATTATTCTAAGTCAAGTAAGAGTCTTTTAGAGTAATCCAACTGAAACAAATAACTTTAGGTGGCAACTTAGTTCTCCAGATTAATTTCCATTGCCATTGATCAATTAAGGTCTTCTTGGAGCTTTGTTGAAGGTAGCATGCTTTAACTGAGTAGGATCCATCCCTGCTATATCTCCAGATAAGCTTGTCCCTGCTTTGTCTGTTGATTGCACTAGTCTGAATGGTGGCCATGAGGCTAAAATCCTCTTCCAACTCCCAGTCATTAAGATTTCTCCTTAGGATCAGATTCCACACATTGTCTTCCCTGTACTGCGAGAAGGTTGAGTCTGGATTAGATGCAATCTGGAAAATGCTTGGAAAAGCATTCATTAGAGGAATGTCTCCTAGCCAAATATCTTTCCAAAACTGAATGTGTTCCCCATTTCCCACCATAAGTGAGGTGTTGCCATGCAATGGGTTTTTACTATAATGGTGTACTAAAATAATCGAGAACATTACGGGATCAGAAAGACCAAGAGCACTGCCCTTCGTACTTTCTATTTCACAGCTAACATGTTATGAATCTCCTTAGATTATGGTACATTTGTGTTAAATAGGCTTCTCACAGGAAGCGACAGGGTGTTTTCATATTTCCCATAAAATGACTGTTTTCTACAAGTTACATTTGATTGATTTGCTTCTTATGGTTTTAACAACAGAAGTAGACCAACTTTCCCTGGATTGTGGTAGAGGTAGACTTCTCATCTTATAATAGTGTGATGTTGATTGCTGGAGCATCTGTTCCTTGTGTATCATAGCTAGTTTCTGAGTGTTGTTATTCAGTTTTGTGTTTCCTCTTAGATTGGGCATGAAGGGAAATTTTCTGTTTGTCATGAATAATCGCTTTGTGCAGATAATACAAGATGTTGAGGCAATATCTCAAGCAACAAATGAACATCCTTTAGCACTGCTTGCAGAACACACAAAGAAACTATTGCAAAGAGATAATACTATTTACATGCCTATCTTATCTCAAAGGCATCAAAATGCTGCTGCTGTTTCTGCATCCATACTTCACAAGCTTTATGGTATCAAATTGGTAAGTAATGATTAATCTAACTCCTGGAGATCTAGTTGTAGCTTGATTAATTCATGGTAATATGTTTGGTATGGAGATTTGAGTGAATGTCATTCATTCAGAGACCATTCCTTGATAATGCGGAACATCTGACCGAGGATACAATAGCTGTCTTTCCTGCTGCTGATAGTCTTGAGCATGATATAATGCAAGTTATCGTATCTTCTTGTGCTGATGGAACATCAGATGCTTATTGTAGAAAGTTAAATTTGTTCAAGGTAAGGAAAATCTTTCTGGGCTTCTTTATTTATTTTTATAATGGAGTAACTTAGGGTGACATAATTTTGCAAAATTTATATGGGGTAGTTCCAAATGAAAGATTTTTAGCCAGTAAATTAAGCTTCTTGGATTTATTGTCTTCTGACCTCGGCATTCTAACTGCTCAGAACCTTTGTATTGGTTGGTGGCGGGATGGTTTTGTTAATAAAGTTTCCATGTGTCATGCTCAATATTTTACGTAGTGAATCTGGTGTTTTTCTTAGCCTTTTCTTGTTTTAAGTATAGATTGAGACTGTGTCTGGGACATTGGTACTACGATGGGTGAATTCACAACTTGCAAGGATTTTGAATTGGGTTGACCGGGCTATTCAGCAGGAGGTAATAACTTAGGGAGTTTCTAAATCTATTGATTGCAGTTCATTTAACAATTATATCACTTATTTAGCTGTTCCTTTGTTATTATACTTCTATTCCCTATGCCATTTGTCATTAATCATTTAAAAAAATTCTATCTCATGTCTTATCTCCTTTTTTATATATATAAATAAAGTTAAATGAGGCATCTCCTGGTTTCAATATTCACGGTTATGATAATAAGAGTAAATTGAAATCCTCCTTCTAACTGAAGACCAGTCTTTTAGCATATGAAGTTAATTACCCTTTTATGGTTTTCCAGCGGTGGGTACCGGTTTCACCTCAACAAAGGCATGGAAGTTCAATTGTTGAAGTCTACAGGATTGTGGAAGAGGTTCACAAATCATTCTCTGTTCTTTAGCATATTTATTTTTCTCAATGTTCTCTGTTTTCTGAAATCAGTTTATTCAGTTTCCGCGGCATAAGTTTATTGTGTTTCGTAATGGAATTACAGTAATATGGAAGAAGAGTTGCGATAATTTGTCAGCAACAAGGGAAGTTATTTCTTTATTGATTTGTTTTATGTACAGCGGGAGAACTGGACTTTAAATTAGTAACCTATGAAATCATAATGCTACACTAAAAAAGCCAAATCTAAATTCTAGGCTTTTGTGCTTGAGAGCTAAGTTTGATCACAAACTACTCTCAGCTGCAAGATGAAGTGTGTGTGTTCTTCCTGTCCATGTTATCTATAGCAGCCTAGCTTCTTTTACTTTTGGTGCATGAAACTTAAGTGAAAAAATACTTAGCTTTTGGAACATATACACTTGAAGATTCACAAGCTTCTAAAGCTCCAGTTCCCTACCCCCCATGGGGTGTGGGGTGGGTGGGAAATAAAATAGAAAGAGGAAGTGAACTTTAAATTGTGGCTCAGATTTTGAACATTCTGCTTTTATCATTTTTGATTCTGTTATGCCGACGGTGGTTTACAAATGCTTTTATACGATACCACATTTTGTAATGAGTTGAACAATTTTCTCACTGCAGACGGTCAATCAGTTCTTTGCTCTGGAAGTTCCAATGAGGCCAGGAGAACTGGGTAGCCTCTTTCGCGGCATTGATAATGCATTTCAAGTATATGCAAAGACCGTTTTAGATAAGATTGGTATATAGTTTCTTTCTGCACAATCTTAAAGATTTCCTTCTTTTTTTTCACAGTGAAGAATCCTTCATACTGAAATTTTACATGCCTGTTGTTGCAGTTTATTAGCTTAATTGTCTCCTGGTTCATTTTGTGTCTTGCACTATGGTTTGATGACTGACATCAATGTAATGGATGGAGGAACTATTAGATCAGAATCTGTTTTCTGCAGTATACAAAATCCTTTCACCGTAGGAAGGGGAGGGTACCTCTTTACATCATAATTTCAAAGTTATCCTTCCCACTGGAACTGTAAATATTCTGTCCGAGTGACCAATAATTGTATATCCTAGTTTTATTATTTCACTCTTTTCTTGCAAATGATATGGATGAATTGCCCATGTACCCATTTGACGACCCTTCATCGCTATCCCAGTTTCCCATTGACAGAATTTAGCATGTTGAATTTTCAAATAGCTTTGAAGCTTTTATTTAGTGGCTCTCTTTTTATGGCAACGAAAAGTTGTACCGTGTAAATTATTTGTATTCTTCTACTTCTCTGCTCATCTTTTTGCATTTGCATATCTTGCATTTGTTTCTGCAGAACTGTTTGCTGTTAAATTGAACCTATATATTTCATGGTGAACTTGCTACCATTTGCATGCAGCTAATAAGGAAGATATTGTTCCACCTGTGCCAATTTTGACGAGATACTCAAGGGAAAGTGGAATTAAGGCATTTGTAAAGAAGGAGATGAAGGATACAAGGATACCAGATGTCTTGAAGTCAGTTGAAATTGACGTAGCGGCAACATCAACGCTTTGTGTGCAGTTGAATAGCCTTCATGTTAGTTAACTTCTACTTTCCCTCTTTTTATGTATGATAAGATCTCAAGCTGTTAATCATTTGCTCTCGTATGTTTCACGTTCCCCTTAATTATTGAATCTAAAGGGTGCATTTCTCTGCACTGGTTTGATTGGAACATCATGGGTCTGGCCTCTGGCTAGTTTCATTAGCTTGAAGCTGGACTTTAGATGCTCTACTTCATAGTATTACCTGTGAGGTGTGATCCTGCTGAGGGTTTATAGTGTCACCTTACATCATATGTTAAATTTGAGAGGGCCGTTGAATGGGAAAACTAATCAAGAAATTGAAAAGATAGTAGAGAAGTACCCTTCGGGGTGGCCCAGTGATTTGGGCTTGGGACTTCCATGTTGGAGGTCTCAAGTTCGAAACCCCTTGCCAGCGAAAGCAAGGGGTTTGCCTTCTGGGTCGAGCTCGTCGCACCGGGCTTGCCTAGTGTGGGTTACCTCTCCTATGTGGTTTGCGAGCTATTGCATAGGAGTGGGGTTTTTACCCTGTGCACGAAGGTCTATAATATTAAATGATATTTGCTGCTAAAGTCTTTCAAAAATTAACATTTGGCAAGTACTGTATAGGTAGGCAATTGGAGTTTGGGCAGTTAGTATATTATACCATTCTGACTAATTTCTTTTGTATAAGAACTGCTGTCTTTTCAATTTAGATATCTTATCTAACTGATTATGTTTCTAGCTTAGTTCAGTACTTCTTTCCGAATTACTTTTATTATGATTGGATTAATTTACACTCATCATCTGAAGAACTCTAAAAATGTGATGTAAAAATAAAACAAGTACTGAGCCTTGTAATGGAAACAGCGTCGTCTTGGGGCTATTTTTTTTTTTTGCTGAAACTTTACCCTATCAGAAAGAACACTTGTCATTTAAACAAAGGAATCCAAATGAAGAATTCTAAAAGAACTAGGGAAAGCTGTATCCCTCTCTGTCATGGGAAAACCTGCCTTTGGGTAATTTATCAAGGTATAATTTAACTTGTCATCATAGTCTATATGCTGCTTGAACTTGTTAAGCTGCTGCTGGCTGATTGAATTGATCAGGTCATGTAGGAACAAGGTTCAAGTCTACCGGTCTGTTAGGATGCCTAAGCTGCATACATCACTGCACTATCACTTGACACCTATCGTAATGATAAACGGCTCGTCTCGCCGTGACCTAAGTTACGTGAAACTAGACGATTTGTTATCTATCACCCTTCTTCCCCTGCTCTGATGCGAAATATACTTGAAGATAGATTCCTCTTCTGAGCCATTGATCCATAGGAGTGGAGGCTTATATTGAAAAGCTTTCTGAAGTTTAATGTTGGAATCTACTGGCCGCTAGCAGCAAATTGATACATATCGTAGTCAATCACCACCCCACATATCAAGAAGCTCTTACTGCTTCAGTATCAAATGTTTTTTTTCTCCCTCAATAAAAACTTCATCCCCAAAAAATCCTTTCTCATCTCACAATCTTTTGATGACAATACTGAAAACTGGAAATATTGTAGCTTTCTGTTGCTACATTCGGTAGCTTTGTTTTCTGCCATGACATGAAACAACATTGAAAATATATATATCTTCATTAAAATATTTCAGTGAGATATAGCATCTTCTTCCATGTCTAATTGAGAGTTAAAATGATAGCTCAAGAGACATCAGTTGTGTATGGAAGTGGGACCTGAGTGGTGATGTGAGAGGATGAGTCTTAATATTATTGGCAAGAGCCCATGCTAGAATTTCATGGAATACCAAGTAATTTTTATTGTATATTCTTCTACATGTGTGCATTAACATCTTCGCTCTAGGAAGAAATATAAAGTCAATTTTATGAATATTCTTTTATACAAAAGTAAAATTAATTTAATACTAGATACTTTTAGTGCATAATTATATTGATATAATCAGAACTTATTTGATCTTATTAACATGACAAATTATATTACTTTGTTTGTAATTTTAACCTAAAAATCCTTATTTTGATATCAATGTAAATATCGCCGGGCTTATATTTTTTCTCATAAGATATTTTTGAAGTGTGGACCCCAAATTCAGCCCTAAAATGGCGATTTATCCATAATTCCTGCTGTGCTTTACGGTGCTCTTCGTAAAAGTTGAAATGTATTTTCTCAAAATCTTTAATTTGAATTCTACAGATTAGTAATTTCATAAAGTAAGAAATAATATTTGGAAATCAGATGTGTGTTTCCTATGCCCACAAACTACATGGAAAAGGATGAAGAAGAAAGTCAATTAGTACTATACTTTGGAAGTTGAGAATTGTAATTTGCTTATGACCCCCTAAAAAAGAGAGGAAGGTGTGCGTAAAGAGATGGACTTTGGGCCTAACTCAATCCCAAAAGCTAGTTCTTCCGAAGACCATAAAATGAGATGAACCACCCATCTCTCAATCGATGTATGACACTTAACACCCCCTCACATGTCAAGGCTTGCTAACTGGAGTTGAGTGTGGACAACATAATATGGGCCCCCCAACATTAGTACACACTAACAGGGATGGGCATGACTCTAGTACCAATGAGAAGAAATGGACCTTGAGCCTAACTCAATCACAAAAGCTAGATTCCTGAAAGACCACATAAGGATACCAATTCGACGTCCCACAACCAATGTGGGACACTAAGCAATGTAGTTATCATCACAGGTGATCCATGTTAAATAACATAATGGGAGAAATTTTTACGTGTTGGATGTGTGGCACCCGAAGAAACTTACTTAATTCTATTAGTATCTCAAAATATATACCAAGTCTTTAAGCATAGAGTTAAGATTGAAAAGGCAAGATTGTTAATTCAGTTGCAATATTTCTGTTTACTCGATGCTTTGATCTAAGACAAGACTGTAATAAGCATTCAACTGTTCCACGAGAGTCTTAGGATAAACGCACTCTTGGATGATTCTTGTAATCATTGTATTCAAAGTTTTCTTTTGTATTTTCTGCTGATAATTGAACAAATGTCATGCTTAGACTGTCCATGTGGCCCAACATTGTGTAAACAACATCATATCTGGTGTAATTCCACAAGCGAGTTCTAAGGAGGTTTAGATGTATGCAGACCTTACCCCTACTTTTGTGGCGTAGAGAGGTTGTTTCCGATAGACCCTCGGCTTAAAGGGAAGGTATTCATAGCGGGGTTGCAAGATGAAGAAATGACAACAAAATATCAAGATACAAAGTAAAATGAAGCAACAGATGGTAGTAGAAACACCAAACTTCTTGTTTGTTTCTGTTAGAAAGGATGTACTTGGCTTAAGGCGTTGTGCTTCACTATAGAATATCCACCATAACAAGCGAATCAATACTAGAGTACAACAATACTTGGAGATTTTCCAAGATATCGAAGTGTACTATACCCCAACTTGTTTGTGACTGGGGAGTTATCGTATCGAGGCAAACTATCAAAATAACAGTATAAAGGTTTGCATAATGTGCCCAAAATGCTTAAGCACTAAGCTTACTATTTTTTATGAAAATTTTGCATTTGTGTAAATTTCAGGCAGGTCAACACTCAAATACTATGCTGATCAGCATATTCCAAATATAAGCTCCTAATGCTTTATTATTTATTTGTCAAGAAGCAAAGACAGATTTCATCATTTTATGTCCTTTTGGTTTAAAGAATGAAATGAGCTACAGTGAGAACCTTATATTCTAGAGCTGGTCAGTACTCTGTGTTTGAAGCAGAGGAAATTTAATAAAATTAAGAGAAAATTACAGCCCAATACCACTGGGCCATCTAGTTCACAAAATAGGTACACAATGTATAGGTAGTGTATACTTATGCTAGTATACATATAATATACATACATACACATATTATATACATATGTATACAGACTATATAACTGAGTGTATATGTAGTGTATATTTCGGCCATGTTTGGTGAACTAGATGGGTGAATGGTATATATTGGTAACTATCTCATTAATTACAATCTCACTCCTGTTCAGCAAGGTTCTGTGGCTGAATTAGTAAGTCATGCCAAGTTTCTTTCTTCTGAATTTTTAGTTATTATATGAATTTGTAACACGTGTGATCATGTGTTTCTTTCTTGAACAATTCTAAGCCTTGCCTCTTTGTTTATCCTTATAGTATGCTATTAGCCAACTGAATAAATTGGAGGACAGCATTTGGGCGCGATGGACGAGGAAAAAGCATCATGATAAATTGACAAGTAAGAAACAGTTTGTTTTGAGTTTTGAATGTATTGAGATGTCTTATTATCTCCTCTTAGTATGTTATTATAGCTTTGCAGCTAATTACATTTCTAACATGTTTGAGTAATGGTAACAAGTATTGTCGTTTTACCTTATCATATAAAAAGGTTTAAAATTATTTGTTATCTTGAAGGGTGCTCTCCATCTTTGATGTTTTATGAAGTAGACAATTGGAAGTAATTCCTTACAGAGTGCAAAAATGGGAAAAAAGATCATATTTCCTCACTATCCATCATAAAAAGATCATATTCCCTCATTTCTAAACCATTATACTGATTGACAGGAAAAAAAGAAATAGCAAAGGAAGATGTAGCAGGTGGAGTCGTGGAGAAGAGGAAAATTCTCTACTTCTTGATTTTTAAATCTCTGTTTTATCGAAATAGTTGGATGGATAGTAGCTTTAGTCATAGTTACAAATTAAGAATCTCCTTTTAGTTCAAGATTTTATATAAGGAGCTCTCTTTTATGTTGTTACAACAACAACCCAACATACCCAATGTAATCCCACAAGTGGGTCTAGGGAGGGTAGTGTGATGCAGACCTTACCCCTACTACCTAGGGAGGTAGAGAGGTTGTTTCCGATAGAGCCCCAGGTCAAGGACAAGTATATCAAAGCAACTCTCTTGTTTGTAGTTAACCATCCGATTTCAGTCAATTTTTTCTCTCTTCTTCCATCCTCTTTCACATGGTATCATAGTGTACAATTTTGGTGAAGATTTATGTAGTTTTCCCTACTCATGAACACCTACCCAACTAATATATTTCCGTCCTCACTATCTTTTTTTTTCCTTTAACCGTTCTAGCGGCACCACTCTTACCTCCGGTGACTTTTCCCGCAGCAATGCACCTCTTATTAGATGGTCATTCTGGCAGTACTGTCTCTTTCGACCACAATTCTGTCCATTCTTCCTTGCAGCCTTTCAAGCTAAACATTCCCAGACTTGTTATTCTCTTCTTTCTTTTCGTGCTATTAGAATTTGGATCTCGAGTCCTTCCTCTAAAGTCTGAACACTGAACTTCTGGTGTTGGTAGAAAAAACTATCTTTTTAATGGTATCAAACAATGTATTTAGTTCCTTCTTCTATACATTGAATTTCAAGTCACTGTTCCTAAAATTTTATGTTCTCTTCTTTGTCTTTGTGTTATCAGAGTTTGAGTGTTGAATCTGTTCTCTAAATGTTGAAATTTGTGATCCTTGTTTGAACAACTTTTTGGTACTCTTCAGCTGTCAATTCAAGCAATTGACGGAAGCAATATTTTCTGTTCTGCAATTGTTGGCAATGTTTGTTGGAAAAAAATAATTTCAACACTATTTTCTTTCTGGTATAATTCAAGCAATTGTTTACTATTCCAGAGACTCTTTTTAGCCTCTTGTTTACTAATAAGCAATCTTAAGTTGTTTCATCACCTTTAGTTTTAAGAGGCGTGTTGATATTCAAGAGAATTGCTAAGGTAGTGTAAAATATTCTTAATGATTATGTTAGTCAAGATAAATAAGAAGAATATTCTTGGAAATTATATCATAATTAGGAATGCCGGGAATCACAAAACTTTTCTTATTTCTCGAACTGAGCATTTAAGCTTTGAATATGTATGGCAAAGCCTATGACTTTGTTGCTTAGAATGTTTTGCACAAGAAAATGGGGAGAACATAATATGAATAAAGAGCTTCAAGCCTTTGTTACTTATTTTTAGTTTAAAAGGGGATCGGGGAGATAGTTGACCTTAAATCTATTTACCGTTAAGCATAGCTGCTAGATAATCAATATCAGCTCGGATTTTTTGCCCATAGAGTCTAGGTATAATTCTTATCATGATGAGTGTCACTTGAGTCGTGGTACTCCCTGCGGAACAGATTTCCTTAACTTTATTTTTTTCCAAACAAAGAGAACCCTGCGGAGGAAACCGCAAAAGGTTTCCAGAAGAAGGACTCATTTGATGGAAGCAGAAAGGATATCAATGCTGCAATTGACAGAATGTGTGAATTTACTGGTAAGACTTTTGTTTTGTGCTCTATCTTTTTTGGATTCTTTTCAAACAATACAACTTTGAAGAATGTGTGAATTTACTAGTGAGAGAATTCTTCTTCAAGTTTTGTGAGCTCATTGCAGATAATTCCTAATTCATTTCGTTAATATTGCAGGAACAAAAATCATTTTCTGTGACTTGAGAGAACCATTCATTGAGAATCTCTATAAACCCAGTGTTTCACAGTCTAGGTTGGAATCAGTAATGGAGCCACTCGATATGGTATTGCGTCTTATATTTGAGACTATGCTATTCATAGGTTGTTATAAATGTGGAAAGGAGAAAAAGAAATAACTTGTTACTTTTTAATAGCAGTTGAGAGTAACCATCCCATGAGATTCCAATACTAATGCACTGATCTCCTTTGCTCCTTGTCTGCCTCTTATCTTTTCACCTTCTTATCTCCCTCTTGTGATGGAAACAAATTCAGCTAAGTAATTTTTGGTCTTCATATTTGTTCAAATCGCTCATGTAATGAGATGTTGAGATCTGGAAAGTTGAACTACAGTCGCTGAAATAGAAATCTGATTCATAAATCTTATCGGAACTTCGTTCATGAAGCACCTTTTTATATCGTTAGAAACTCGAGTTGAGAATTTTTTTCTACATCTGCATAAGATGACCTATAGTAACATTTATACTTGTAACTAATGCCATTCTTTCTTTTATACTACAGCATATCAAAATTAGTATTGAGATCAATGAAATGTGATAGTATCTGCAGGGAAACCCTCTGAGCAAATCGATTTTGCCATCTAGACCCCTGATTTAGATTGTTGTTAAGAGGGATATAAGAATAATATGGATTTCACTAGCGCATCTATCTGCTTTTCATGTTTACTTGGGAAAAAGAGAAGCAGAGATGGTTATAACTGTCTTCCAAAATTTGCAGGTTCTTAATCAACTTTGTGATGTGATAATGGAGCCACTCCGGGATCGTGTTGTGACAGGACTGCTTCAAGCATCACTGGTCTGTGCACTTATTACTGCTTAGTTTTTCTGTTTTAAACTGTAGTAATTTTTGAATTCCTTGAAAATCGTATTTCACCAGGATGGCCTAGTCAGAGTTATATTAGATGGAGGACCATCACGTGTATTCTCCCTGGGTGATGCTAAGCTATTGGAGGAGGATCTAGAGATCTTGAAGGTATTGAAAATGGTTTTGGTTGGATATGCTGGAGAACTATCTGTCTCCTAATGATATCCAACCCATTTTTTGTCTACTTGATATCTCGAAGTGGTGGAGTTACAATATGGTTATTTCTAACCTATGCTGCTTGTTTGTGAAAGGAATTCTTCATTTCGGGTGGGGACGGGCTTCCTCGTGGAGTTGTTGAAAATCAAGTTGCACGTGTTCGGCAGGTGATAAAGTTGCAAGGTTATGAGGTTAGTTCAGCAATATCATCCATAATGAAGTACTAAGATTAGCAGAATTGACTGCATAAAACCTTTGTCCATCTGGTTACTGATGCTTGTTTCCTCGTTTCTCCATTCTTCTATCATGAAACTCTTTGTATGAGCAATATGCACTTTTGGCATTCTTGTTTTATCTCCCTCGATAACAATGTCTACGTATAGCACTATTCTAATGAATATAATTGCTTTGCATATGTAGAATTGGTCTATAAGATGCTGTAATGCTAACTTTCATTCTAGAAAGAAATTATATGTATACGTTTAAAAGTCTGCTTGCTGCTCGAACATTGTTTGTAGGGCCGTATCTTGCACTAACCCCCGTAGATGCTAAACTGATCTAATCTGGTTTCTATGTCACACATTTTATTCTGAATCTTCTCTGCGAGAATGCTACATGACTGACGTACTGCTTGTTTCTTATGGTCCACAGACTAGGGAAATAATAGAAGACCTGAGATCTGCAAGTGAGTTAGAAATGCAGGGCGGAAGGGGCAAATTAGGTGCTGATACCAAGACCCTTCTTAGGATCCTGTGTCATCGAGGAGAGTCAGAGGCCTCTCAGTTTGTCAAGAAGCAATTCAAAATCCCCAAATCTGGAGCTTAGTGTACTTGTCGTGTATAATTTTAGAGGACCTAGCAAAACCATTGATGAGATTGTAACATAATACACTATCAAAACTCTTTTTCCCCCTTAATTTTTCAGGATCTCATTTGTCGATGAGACAATCTGCTGCACAGATTATTATTTTTCTTCAGGGAATGTACTTAAAACGTAGTTTTTTTGTTTATTGTTACATGTATATGTTTAGTGTGCAGTCTTAAACCTGTTTGGGAGGCATGTATGTACAATTTCTGCTGTCATGGGAGAACAGATTTGTACTATTAATTGAGTTGTATCGTTCTGGTAAGTGAGGTATTAAAGATTTTTCGTTGTTGCAAAAACAGCTCAAGAATAATCTGCTTTGTTATTGGTTTCTCCTTTTTTCTGGTTTATCACAAAGTACCAGGAAAGATTCACATGAGGGAGCAAGCTAGAGAACAAAAATTGAAATCTCATTTGATACTATAACAGAAGGAATTGGCAAAAATAGAGTGCCTGAAAATCTTAAGCTGGTAAAACTTGAAAAAGCCTTTCCATCAGACATTAAAGATTGTATCGATTCTTTTGGGACTTCAAAACATATTATATTTCATGATTGCATCAACGTAAATCGGATATATTCATCTCAGGTGGAAAGTGGTTTCATGTGTCACAGGAACCAATTTAGAGTCTCAGAAGACTAGGATATCGAGACATTTAGAAGCAGGACAAGAGCAAAAAATAATGACCTATAAAATCCATGAATGATAGGAGATCTTCCAATCTGATAGATACAGATACATCTCAAAATTACAGAGCATAGATCATCAGTAGAAAATTGAACAAGAATCCTTCAGAACACTGAACTCAATAGTAGAACTTAAACTTAACTCGTACTTAATCACATACTCAATAACAGACAGAGATCTGTGTGTGTAGATTCAGGCATTTGCTATAGATTGTCGTAGAACTCAAAATGGCAAGCATCAAAATGGAGGCATGTTACTCGTCATCTTTGTAAGGGTACTCCACAGGAACTTGCTTCAGAAGCTTCAGCTGCAACTCAAATGCGTCATCCCCTCTGAGCATATCACGAAGCCACGTGACCTCTGTTTTCATTGACACCTGAACACGCAGGGAAAATAGAGAGTTTTTCGTTGCAACGAATTTTTAGTCCAAGACAAATTCAACAATCTCAAAATTTTAACTGATCACAGTTATTCATGTAAACGCCGGAAGATTGCATAGAATATTATTCTCTCATATCAATGTGTTGACTCCTTTGATAGCTTCCTCCAGGAAATAGCACCTTTGGCCCTTACTTGGATGGTTTGGAAAGGAAAAAATAGAGAAGTGTTTTGAGGGAGTTGAAAAATGTACAGATTATAGAGAAATCTTTTTTTTTTCTTTTTCTTTTGTTGACACTTTTGGCACACCTTTAATATTCCAGTAAGCATTAATGATTGGCTACTATTTATAGAGAATCATGTATAAGCTTAGTGAATTTTTTTAATCACATCTTGTTTAACAACCATTTTTCAACTAATACAATTACCAGTTTCCAAAAGAGAGAGCTATGCAACTATCCATGACAGATTATGTAAATAACCACTTTACTCTTTCCAGGTACCAAAGCAAGAGAATGAAATCAATATTTACAGGGTTGTACTGTAGCATGGATACAATAACGACCAGATGGTAACAATAATATGAAATTATTATTTTTTTGAAACTGGTAACATAATAATATGAAATGACTACGAAGAAAACACCAATACACTGTAACATAAAGTCAGAAGGAGCAGGAACCAACGTTGTTTTAAGAAAAATCAATGACTGTCAAATAACATGCCAGTTCATTCCGTATTGCTTAAAACTAAAAACCTTCCTGCACTTGAGAGGAGTAAAGTAAGGAGGGAAAAACAAAGACACTCAAGCACACAATACTTGTCATTTCAGAAGAGGGGGGAAAATACATATTAAAGCTATGCATGTTTTGCACAGGACAGGTCATTGCAAGAAATTATATCATAAATTGGTTCATCAGTTTGTATCGAGAGACAAAGCTTACCATTTCCAATGCTCCCCTGACTACTCCACTTAAGATGTTACAATAATATAGGCCTTGACAGGTATCAGGGAGCTCAACGAAGTCTACCAAGGGGTTATCCTCCAAAATTAGACTGCATGTTGTTCCCTCAACATCCCAATTTGTCACTGTTGCAGTGATTCCTAGGAACATTTTGAGACCGACCTGTTGTCATGAGCAAAAGAAACCATGTTCGGTCAAAACACACTTTAAGCACTGGAATCTACACACCCAAAAAGTATGAAGGCACTGAAGCATGATATTAGACTGGACTGTACAATATAAGCACTACCAAATTTCTCCACTGAATACTTGTCAGCTAAGGTATATCGAGGGGGAGGTACAATGTATCTCCTTAACCCACAATATCAACTAGAAGGCTAGGCTCATAACTTTCTAGCAATCCCCAATCACTCCATCTTAAAGCGATGAAGTGATGTGCATCAAGAGATCCTCCTTTCACATGCGTGAAGTGAAGCAACTCAGAATAAGCAAGTGCTTCCTTGTTTTTTCTTGATTTGCTTCTTTCTTATTTGTTTTCTTCATCAAGCTGACTCATTTTCTTTCTAGGCTCATCTTCTGGTTTTTTTCTCTTCTACTCTCTCTTGCTTTCTCCATTTTCTCCAATACTTGATTTATAGGTCAAATTCTAGGATGGTGATAGAATCGCTCTTGGCAACTAAAAATAATTCATAGTAATGCTACTACAGTTGTTGAATATGAAGGTAAATTTGCAAATTGAACTTTTATAGCTAATTTAATTGAAAATTGTAGTTGAAGTCATCCTCTTGTGGGCTCGTTGAGATTACATTTTTACTGCAATGTAATTTGAGTTTGTTGGAATTCATATTGTCATTGCTATCGCACACCTAAATATCATGGTTCAGTAGGGAAAGTTCTAGATATATTTTTAGGGATAAATTCAACTGCAAATGTCATGTGAGAGTAATTATCCTAGTGAAACCAAATAGAAATGACTGAGATGCTTGACGAAACAATTTTCTGCAGGAGCTTAAAATCAACAGCAAAGCTACACACTTTCTTATCATTTATTGAGGCAGACAATTAAGCAGCAGCTAAAAATACACCAGCAGATTTTTAACATGTGAAACCAAATAAAACAAGGATAATGATCTGTGAAGCCACTTGAAATAATAACTCCGAAAAAACTTCACATGAGGAATAAACTCAAGGAATCATGGCTCAAACAGCATATAATTCTTTAGAATAAAAATGAGATAGAGACCTTGGCAATGACTTCAGCTGTCTCCTTGAAAACAACACACCTTGAAACATTAGACTTTGCCAGAAACTCATCTATGAGCCTGATTCCTATATTATAACCCCTGCAATTCAATCAAACTTCAGTTTCCTATTTGTGAATCCTTGACGAATGCTGCATTTTACACTTCCATAATGCTACCAAAAAACCCTAGCTCAAGAAAAAAAAAATACTAATACCATATTACATTTGATCAAGCTGTTTATTGACCTCATCAACCTCCTCTAGATCAGTCAGCAGTTGGCGCACGATTGCTCCATATGTTAGAGTGAAAAGCTCTGCGTTCTTTGGCACCAAATAACAAAATACTAGTAACTAATTGTACAATTTATACTCAAATGAATGGAAATCAAACGTAAAAAATAAAAAAGCACGATCTCAAATTGTAAGGTTTTTCATTAGGATTTTGTGTTTACCACTCGTTCGACGTTGGCGAAAATGGCGTCTCCGGATCTGGGTGCCACAGGAGCCATGAGAGTTCCTCTGCTATTGCGATCGGTTAATTGCTATATTGAGCTAACTAAGAAGAGAACGCATACGTGCTGGTGATTTTACTGGTTTATTTTGTAGAGAACGTACAACTATATAAGCACATATACACTTGTACCACTTTTAAAGCACACATACTACCTTCGTAATCGAGAAAGAAACTTTTCAATAATTTTAACTAAATCTATTATGAGTTGGGTTTAAGGCGATGAAGGTGATATTTATAATTTTGGTTCACCTCAAGGAAAAAAGCGGAATACTTAGCTTATCATGGACGACTCTAAATTCCACTTTGAACAAGTCTAGAGGTTCCTACAACCTCATACAGCGTGTAGTTCAACAAAACGGCATAAGTTGAGAAGGTATTTATATATTCTCCCATAGTAGTGTAGGAATTTCAGAAGTATTATGCTCACTAGACGACGATTAACTAAATAGAAACATAGATAACACACTTGCATTCTTATAAAAAATCTTCCAATGTACTTTGACATAGGAAACACTTGCATCCAGTACATTTTTCTTGTTCGCTACAATTCTGGAGAGAGAGGAGTCCACTGTTTAATCATTAATGTCAATGAAATTGATAAAGAGCTCATTAATCAACTCAACAGGTCCTCTAGACTATGCCAAGAAAAATATAACCAGGTTCAGATGGGTGTTTTCAAATCACTAGGCGTACATTTATTTTCACTAGTTACATCTCTCCACATTCAGCAATCACGCATGCCAGCTTTGGTTTGTTGTTTGCTCCAACAGCCACATTCTCAATCTTCCTGACAACTAAAAGACCATCTCCAACAACACGCTGTAAAGAAAGCAGGAAAAAGAAATTTTCATCACATAACAATGGAGAAGAAGTCAATAAGAAGTTTCTTGTTTTAGATGAAACAAATGGTTGACAATATGGAAAAACTCATTGCTTGATATGTTTATCAGAGTGAATTTGATATAATTTATGTAAGAAAACATAATTGAATCTGATGAAACATGAAACATTGGTACGCAGTATCTGGCACTAAAATAAGGAATGTATTAAGTGACTAGTAGCAGAAGACGATGAGAGACAATGTCAAGGATGTTGACAGAAAACAAATTGAATTGAGACTTCTAGCATGAAACATAGATAAATATTAGAAATGCTAGAGGATAGGGTAAAAGGTAAAGCATACCCCAAAAACAACATGCTTGTTGTCGAGCCACTCACACTTTGCACATGAGACAAAAAACTGCATGGAGCAAACAGCAAAATCAGAAACATAGGCTTTGTGATCTAATCCACTTTTTTCCTGGATAAGATGAATGATCCTTATGACTTACCTGACATCCATTAGAGTTTGGTCCGCTATTTGCCTGCCAAAATAAGGATTTCGTAATTTACGTCAAAATAGAAGGTAAGGATGCACTTGAAGAATCAACTTTCACACAGTTGTTAAAACACTTTTTAAGTAATTAAAATTGATATAATTGTGTACAAAAACTCTGAACAGATACGGAGGTAATGAAATGAAGTGAATTCATAATAAGTGTCTATGCCATCAAATACACAATTCTGACATATTCAAGGTAAAATCACCTCTATTCCATATTAACTTGACAAATTAACTATCTGGCTGCTTTCACAAACTCAGGGACAGAAGTAGATCTCATCCTTCTTCGGACCTATACTTGATGGGCTCAACCATCTCATCAACTATTTTAACCAGAATATTCTGCCCTTCTATTGCAGGGAAAAATCCAGGCATCAAGTGCTATCTGAGACCTTTGTTGACAGATTGTGCTTTCTAATGATTGTTCCAATGGCGTGAGCCTTTCCTAGGTGATCATTCCTAAGGCATCACTTCTTCTGTCCACATGGGCATCCTTCCAACGATTGGCGGACAAAATATTAGGCAAACACCTTTTCTCTTCTTTTTTTCTTTTCAAATAGTGACGCTTGGGTACTGAGTCCATCATCTCAACACTGACTATTTTTTCTTTTGAGAAGGACCCCTCATCTTTTAGTCTAATCATTAAATTTCAAATTCCAGAGAAGTCACTTTTTCTCTTTCCTCTGTGATATTATAATTTAGTATTGTCTCCCTACTCAGAATATTGAATTTCTACTCATTGTTACTTTCTCTATTCCTTCTCTATGACACCAGACTCTGGGTATTGAGTCCCTCCTCTGACCATTGAATTTCTGGTCACTGTTCTGTAAAAAGTTTCCTCCTCTTTCTCTATGGTAATAGAATTTGAATGTTTAGTGCTGCATTTCAATCTGACAGGGATTTTCTGGTAATGCAAGCAACATAAAGGGTCCTACGTGGCTGGTCTTGTATTGGGGAGAGGATGAGAAAAAAGTCATGGCAGTAGATCAAAACTGTCTTTTTTGGTGCATCTGTCGGGAAAGGGATTGAAAAGTTCTTTAAGGGTGGTAAATCAATTGCACCCAAGTGTGTGGCCTAGTAGTCAATGAAGTGGTTGAGAGGTCTATGAATCCCAGTCAGAGACAAAAACACTAGATGATTTTTGCCATCTGTCCTAGCCTTGGTGAACAGAGTTACATGGTACCCGTGGAGGTAACTGGTATCCCGTGGAATTAGTCGAGGTGCACGAAAGTTGACCCGGGCATCATGGTAAAAAAAAGGGTGGTAAATCAATTCTGATCAGCTCAGGGTTTTATTTTATTTTTACACCTTGCTCAGGTGCATGGGGGATCTGAGATACCAAGGAGTGATTGTTTTTAGAAGTGATTAGAGTCATAAAGTTTCTTTTTTTGCAACTCAGGTTCTCCATACTACAGTTCCCCCATTAGTATATATTATGCAGTTACATAAAGTTAAACAACTTGCAAAGGAGAATAATGAAAGTATAAGCTGACAATTCAGCAAAAAATAATTATTTGTCATGAAAAAAAATCACGATGCCATTAGCAACAGACATGAAAGGAACGGATACCATTGATAATAGGCCAGGACCAGTGTGCTTGGCGATAAAGTTTTCATCCTCAAACTTGCTTCCATATATGGAAACACATCCACTACCATCTCCCTGCAGAAAAAAGAATTAGCCAATTTTAAAAGAGATATAGAATAAAGCTAATATTGTGTTGATCAGAAGTAAAATATTTAAAAGCTAAATATGTAACCTCTGAATAATTAAGAGCTTTTATCAGTCTCAGATGTAATTAATAGTTGGCTGATTCCATTGCAAATACTTTGACATATTGTATTTACACATTTGAGTAATCAAAAATTTTGGAGTAGACTAACACATCCAATACAGATTGTGAACGAAAGGAAATATGATAACAGTGATTTTTGATTCATTAGAAACTTCAGAGTTCAACAACAAACCCAGCATTAAGAGTGAACTGTGAAGGGATCAATTCTCTATTTTATTTATTTTCATTTTCTTTGGGGCGCTATCAGTTATCACTATAGAAAATGAAGCAACGGCTAGCACGCTAAGCCAAAATCAACCAATGTTCGAACACGGAGCATTTCTTTCTCGGTCTTCTGTCTTAATAAGTACATTCTGATTCATGCAGTCCTTCTTTGCTACATTGGTCTTTGGGGGGGGGGGG
>JAJOOO010012125.1:0-46319 GCA_029582685.1 Solanum piurae | reverse complement strand
CCCCCCCTTTAATTACTTGTTTCTGGAAGTAATTTGACTAAACGAATATAATTGTTGGTTAAAGTTAAGTCTAAACCATTTTCCTCATGGGATCGACCCCAACCTACAAGTTGGGTTCTTTACTTGATAACGATCATTTATTTTTCTGAAAAGAGGTGTAATTTGAGTGTATCACGCCTTCAATTGCCTTTAAGCATAAAAGATGATTTTGCCATGTTGCATCAAAACAAAACCAAGACCAATCCGTGAAACATCACAATATACCACGAAACCATCTGATCCTTCTAGTAATGTCAAAATAGGGGCTGGAGTGAGTTTATTCTTCAACTCTTGGAAATTTTTCTCACAATCTTCTGACCATAGAAATTTCACCTTCTTTTGAGTCAATGTCGTCAAAGGTGAAGCAATGGAGGAAAATCCTTCCACAAACTTTCTATAGTAACCGTTCAAGCCCAAGAAACTCTGTATATCTGAAGCGGACAAAGGTTTAGGCCAAATCTTAACCATATTGGTATTCTTAGAATACACTTGAATACCTTCACCGGAGATAATATCGCAAAGGAAAGCAACGGATCTCAACCAAAACTCACATTTGCTACACTTAGCATACAATTCCCAATCCTCGAGAATTTGCAACACAATTCTTAAATGCTCAACATGCTCATCCTCACTCCAAGAGAAAATCAAATTATCATCAATAAACACAATCTCAAACATGTCAAGATATTGCTTGAAGACCTTATTCATTAAATACATGAACGTTGTCGGAGCATTAGTCAAACCAAATGACATCACTAAGAACTTATGGTGACCATACGAAGTCTGAAAAACCATCTTTGGAATGTCACTCTCCTTTACACTTAATTGGTGATAACCCGGAACCTCCAAAAGTAAGGAGGTCTCACCAAAAGCTAAGAAAGATAAGATCTTAACGAAGCGCTTGTTGTCGATCTTGAGCACATGTATCTGCATCATTAAAAGATGCAGCACCAAACGGCGTGAGTACATGGAATGTACGGTATGTAAATGGCTAAATATAACACTGATTAGGCTGAATATACTTCACTAAAAAGAGTAACTTAGAAAAAAATGTAAAATAGATAATTGTAAAGTAAAGCATGCAAGCGTATTGAAATCAACAAAGCTTTACAACTTAGTCATGTGCAATAATATCAAATACCAAATTAGAATATTTTACTTTTCTTGGGGAGTTTCTAACCGACAACCATCACTATGAGTCTCATAATGATACAACATCTTTTCCATGTTGCCAGAGTCATTCAATACTTTGTCAAGATAAAGGATGAATTGAACTAATGGATCCAATATCTAAGCCCTTACTAGGGGCTTTATGAGAAGTTGTCAAAATCAACGACACGATCCTATCCTATGTTGGCTTCATAGTTATAGTTTGTATTCTCTAACCCGTACCAACTCGGTGCTCAATACTACTAACAAAAACATGCAATAATGCTCAATAACTTAATATAGTTCCATTTTAGGAAAAGGGTATCACCTTAGGGAAAAGCTGAATATCTTGGCTTGACTTACTATTCTGAATACTCTTTTATCAATGCACTAAACTTACTTTAAAAACTCACTGAAATCCTTTCTAAAACTAATTATGCTTTCTTTAAACTAGTCTTGTTTTTCTTTATGAAGATAATGCATAATAACTAATATATCAAAGTGATGTGAGGCCAAAAATACATATTTTAAATCATTATTTGTCTCACATTTATTACTTATATTTGTCCTTTTTGAGCATGAAGTTTATGGATTATACTAAATTGTGTATCGTATTGGTGTGAAGATGAAGAAATTTGGAACTAAAACGAATCAAATATGGAAGGTTGAAGAAGGAAATCAAGCAGACAGCTTAATGAATTAAATTGAATAAAATAATATAATATATATATATATATAAAGTGCATTGAAGGAAAGAATTTGAATTGGCGTAAAAGTCCTGCCACGTGTCACTAGCGACGGAAGCATCAACGAAAACAATTGAAGCGGCGCACAGTTCAAGCAGGAATCCAATTCCGTTTGGTTTTGGATTCCTAATTTATTTTGGACTCAATTATTTTATTTAGGATTTCTTATATCTATAAATAGTCCATAAGAATAATTATAAAGAGAGGGGGTGAATGTAGAAATTAACTTTTGATTTAGGGTTTCTTTTTTTATTTTATTTTATTTTACATCTTTTCTTTAAATGATTCGTTGTAATTGCTCTATGTCTATGTGGAGTTAAACTTCTCGTTCTTGGATTATATTTACTTACAAGATGATTGTTTAGTGATTTTGATTCGGCATGATTTGTTTATCATATTAGTTGTTCTTATATTCTTGTGATTACTATTTTGATGCTTGATCACCATTGAAATAAACATATTATCTGAATTGAACTCGGGAGAGGAATAAGGGGATAGAACGTGGAATATAAGAAGCATGATTTTCTCTTAATAATTAGGGTTAATTTGTATCTAGGATAGAGATATACCTAGAAACCATGTTTGGTCACTATACAGGAAGAAATCGTAATGCTCGATACTTAATCCATCCTATCTCCGCTCAACGATGTAGTTAGGGTGTTATTTATCGTAGGCGATTAGAGGTCGGGAGACCATGATCATGCATTTAACCTTGTGATTCAATAACTAGATAATCAAATAAGTTGATGAAATTGATGATAAACATGATTGTTAATTAAATTATAATCCTAGATTGATTCATTCATTGATTGTGTAAACATCTGTATTTTCTTAGTTAATTGCTTTTTAGTTATTTTATCTTTATTTTTAGTTTAGTTAATATATTCATCTTTTGAAATCCTCCCCTTAAATAAATAATTAGAATTAATATAATTTAGTAAGAATAATTAATTGACAAGTCCTTTGGGTTTGATAATTCGGTTCTTTTAAGAGGCACTATATTACTTGAGTGATCGCGTACACTTGCGTGTGCAATTGGAAGCAACAAGTTTTTGGCGCCGCTGCCGGGGACTTTGAAATTAATTATTTTTCTAGGTTAAATTTTTTCTTTTTATTTATTTAAGTTTTTTTATTTAAAAAAATTAAAAGAAAAAATAATAATTTCTTATGTTATTTTATTTTATTAGTGTCACTTTTTTTTCTTTTGATCTTGTTTTTGCAAATTAGGGGAAGTCTGAGTACCCAAGAAATTTGAAGCAAATGAGCACGTTTGAGCTTAAGTGTGGGGTGACGACCCTTGATTAAAATTAAGAGAACATGTTATTAGTTAGGCCTAGAGGCCTCAGGGAGTTTTCCTAACCCTTGTTTTAACTTTTATTTGATGCTTTGGGGACATAACATCTTTTTAAGTGTGGGGTGGAGGAATGATCCCTAGTTTTTACCGTTTTATTGAGTTTTTTCTTTTTTTAGGATTGGTTCCTTGGCTTTTGTTTTCGGTTCTTTTCCTGAGGATAGTCCCTTTGAACCGAGTGTCTTTTATTTTTTTTTAGGAAGTAAATTTTATTTTTATTATTTTTTTGGAAAGAAAAGAAAAGACCATTTTGAGTTATGTGATACTTACTAATTGGGCCTAATTTTGAGTAGTACTTTCTTGTGAATGCTTGATTGCTATAGAAATTGCAAACTCTTTGACATCTAGGTTCATGGTTGTGACTTTGTATATAGCTTATTTTATTTTGTAGTTTGTTATGATCATGTCTTTCTTAGAAGTGGAATTGATTCATCTTGATTGATACTTGTGTCATGTGTGGTAATATTTTGTTTATTCCATGTTTTGAATCTTAGTCTAGAACTTGTCTTGCATGTTATTGAAGCGAAATAAAAAGTGTTGCTTGCTTAGGAGATGATAATAGGTTTTCTTTGATTTGTCTTGTAAATTTTAGCCTTTTCAAATACATATCACTAGTAGCCCCTTTGAGCCTGTAGCTTTTTATTGGTAGCCATATTTTTGCCTCGACTTTTTTTGTTGAATCCCTAGTTTTTGCACCTTGCTTCCTTGAGCACTATAGCATAGACTTATTATAAATGTGAAATCTGAAGAAAAGGGATGGTTGAGTGTAAAAGGTGATCAATGATAGCTACAAAGTGCTTAAAAAGCCCTCTTTGAAAGAATGTGATGTGGAAAAAAAATATGAACAAAAGAAGTTACCTTGATGATGGCCCTGGTCCTTCCAAGGACATCGTGCACCTTAACACATGTTAAATACGTAAGTTGAGGGTGGCTATTATGAAGGAAAACTTTTTAAAAAAAATGATTGAAACATTCTTGAGGTGATTAGAATTACTTGTGAAATAATTGTTGAAGAGAGGGCTGAAAATAAAGAGAAGAAAATAATGGGTGATGAAGTCTAAAATTGCAAAGTGCTTAAGGAAGTGTAAGTCACTATTATATAGTTTTCCTACCCGTCCCCTAGCCTACATTACAACCCGTTGAAGTCCTATTTGATTATATTCAAGCATATATAAGGAGCATGATTTTCTCTTAATAATTAGGGTTAATTTGTATCTAGGATAGGGATATACCTAGAAACCATGCTTGGTCACTATACAGGAAGAAATCGTATTGCTCGATACTTAATCCATTCTATCCCCGCTCAACGATGTAGTTAGGGTGTTATTTATCGTAGGCGATTAGAGGTCGAGAGACCATGATCATACATTTAACCATGTGATTCAATAACTAGATAATCAAATAAGTTGATGAAATTGATGCTAAACATGATTGTTAGTTAAACTATAATCCTAGATCGATTCATTCATTGATTGTGTAAACATTTATATTTTCTTAGTTAATTGTTTTTTAGTTATTTTATCTTTATTTTTAGTTTAGCTAATATATTCATCTTTTGAAATCCTCCCCTTAAATAAATAATTAGAATTAATATAATTTAGTAAGAATAATTAATTGACAAGTCATTTGGGTTCGATAATCCGGTTCTTTTAAGAGCCACTATACTACTTGTGTGACCGCGTACACTTGCGTGTGCAATTGGAAGCAACACAAAGCTTTCATAAAATTCATAATCAAATAGGGTTTATGGGATGAAATAAGCATGATCAATGATTAAAAATAATCCAATAAACAATATACTGAAATACCCACAACAAAAATAAAAAATTCATGATAAGAGAATAAGTAGAACTTTTGAATGTAGTAAACCTTGGGATTAAAACCCTAGTTGAACCTTGCTAACTGAAATTTAGATGTAGGGTGTGAGGAAGAAATCATTCACTTACTATGATAGCCTTACATACATTAAAAAAATAAATTAAACGTTATAAATTCTTGAGAATCTTTGGAGAAAAAAATACCAAGAACTTGTTTTTGAACCTTAGAGGTGGATTTTCTTGAAAACTTATGGATTCCATGAGTAAAAAGACATTAATTAGTGTTAAGATGAAGAGATTATGAAATTTCATGGTCAAATATTACCTTGGATGATAGTAAACCTTGGAGGAAGTTAGTTTCTAGAGAATTTATCTTTTTAGGTTAAATTTTTGAACTAGAAAAGTGAACTACGTCTTGGGGTGGGGGGGTTTCTTAAAATGTTTTAGACACACGCTAGCGTGCATAAAATGTGTCAGGCAAATGGCCAACACGTAGGAAGGCAGTAGTCGCTGCATCAATGTTCTATTACGCAAAAAATGCCTCGGGCGCATAGTCTGCGCACGATAAGACAATGTCCAGTAAAATGGACACGACTTTGTACTCCAAACTCCAATTGATGCAAACTTGATGGCGTTGGAAAGAAGACCCTTAGAATTTAATTTGATAGGTTATGGGACACCTAATATTTTATATGTTGAAAGTTATGGTTGTTTGAAATTGACCCTTGCATAAACTAATGCGAAAAACTTAACTGATGGGAAGGTTTTGAACTCGATTTAGTGTTAGAGGTCCCTTATAACCCTAAACCACTTACGATACACTCCTTACACCTAGGAATAGATCTTAATATATATGTACAAGTAGGGGTGTCAAATGGGCGGGTTGGGTTGAAATTGGAGATATTAAAGTGGGTTGAAATAGAAATTGAATAGGGTCCTGACCCGCCCAAATTTACTTTGGGCTTAAACACGGGTTGGGTCCAATTTGACCCGCTTAATCTCAATAATTTTAATATATTATATTTAAGTTTTATAACCACAATTTAAATTTCAACTCAAGAAAATTTAAGAAAACAAGTTACAAATTGATAGATAAATCCTAAAAGATATAAATAGATAGTAATTCATACCTTTAATATAGGAACATACATTTCATCAATTCAAATAAAGAGTCTTAAAATAAGTTGAAATTGGAGATTAAATTGCGCTCAATTGAGGATTCCTTTAAAATGGGTTAAAGCTTGAATAAGTTGAAATTGAACCCAATTCAAATTATCATGAGCCCGACCCTTAAAATTACAGGCGGGTTACCTATAGTTGAGCTCATTTTTGACACCCCGATGTACAAGTAAAACATCACCTAGTACAAGCTTATATACTTACGACTAATGGTTTGGACCCTTAACATAGAATTTTTGTGAGGTGTTACACTTATCTACCATGCAAACAAGTCACAAACTGCTAGAAATTGGCTTAACCGCCCAACTGCCCACGCATGTGCGAGGCACACATGAGCAACCTTCAAATCTGGCGCCAAATCTCACTTTTGGCTGCCCAACTTCGCACGTGTCAACGTGTCTGCTATATGGGCAGGTCCTCCCCTGCACAACTTGTCATTGGTTCAGTCTTCTGAGTCGTCTATCCCTACCCGATACTTAGCCCTCAAACTTGTTTAGCCACGATCGCAGTATTGTCTTGTCTTAGCTTTGTTCAGCCCTTGTAATGCCTTTGCCACGTCAATGCCAAAGTTTATCTTCAATTAAACTTGATCTTGACCGAAGTCAATGACCTTGGCTAGGTTCATCATGTAAATCTCAAATCAAACTGTGCCACTTAAACCACCGATGATTTAACAGATGTTCAATAGTAGATCCACACAGACCTTTAACTACGTATTTTTATGTGACGTAACAATCTAAAAAAATATTAATTTGGGTATACAAGTTGAACTTGTAAATTCAATAGAACCTCATTCTTATTAACTTTATATAAAAAGTGGTGTAGCAGCAGCAAAGAGTAGAGTAAAGATCAAAACAAAATAAAAAAAAGGTAAAAGAAGATGAGACGGGGGCATCACCGGCGTCGATCATCGACACCGTCAGTGGACTTCGGAGTAGACGATGAAGAAGAAGAATCATCGGAAGCTCAAATGAAGTGCGTTTCATGCAAAGAGGATTACAGCTCACGTGACGCCGGCACCTGCAGGGAGTGTTACGAAGAAGCTAGCGAGACTGAGGAAGAGCTCAAGCGTGAGATCGAAGACCTTAAAGCCAAAGTGAACTTCCTCCGTTTCTGGAGCCCATGCCAGCACCTCCACCAACAACAACGAACTGTACCCTTCTTCTCCGACATCGTTTTGGTCGCTTCCCATGATGAATCCGGCAAATCCACTCCTCACCCTGTTCCCGTTCCTGCAAATCGCGCTCTTCTGGTCAGTACCCACTTTGATTCAACAATTTTGTTATGAATAGGATTCACCATCATTGTAAAAGTAGGAACCCCAATTAGTTTTAGTTAATTGATATTAATTCCAGATGGATAAACAAGTTAGGGTTGGTAGGTCAATGACCAGTGCAAAACTAGTCTATTTATTTTTTGAATTTAGGAGTAGTTTATTGATTTGAGCGGAGGTCTTTCAGAAACAGCATCTCTACCTCCACGAGGTAGTGGTACACTCTACACTCCCCGATCCCATTTGTGTGATCTCACTGGGTATGTTGTTATTGTAAGGAGTTGTTGATTGATATGTCGAGAATTGAGATCAACAGGAGAGGAAACTATAGTATAACTGTTACTTTCATTAGGAAATTATTAGATGGAATCATCAATGTCAAGAACCAAAGGAAATATGAGTCATACAGTGTATTTTACAACTCTTAAAACTTCTATAATAGTACTCTCATTTTGAATTAACAAAGGCGATTTTTTCCATATTGTGGCCCCTTGTGAACAAAATAATGGAAAAGTTTGTACAAGTTATTGGGGGTATGGCATTGTGTAGATCAAGTGCTTTTGAAAGGAACAAAGTGCTGGACTGCTGGTAGTTTAAGTTAGATCTGGACTGCAACTTGGCTCTATGTGTCAGAATGTAAATTGTGGGCTTGGTTGCCACTATTTAAAACTATTATTAGTAGATGGGAGGCTAAAGTTGTCTGGAGTTTATTTCTGTTAGGCGTTTTGTTTGAAGTTGCTCAAAATCTGCAAGATCGCTAGTGAATTGGCTGTTGTAAGTTGAGCCTCTGTGAAGAAATTCATATTACGACTTATAGTTTTACTACTTGAAGGACAGAACATATGAAAAACTGCAGGTGATGGACTAAGTTTCTATGCTCTCCATCAGAGTTGTCTTAGGGGAAAAAACATAGAAAGCCACTTAGGTCTGCTGGGGGATTAAGCCAAAGCGCACTGAAAAGCCTGGGCAATAGTGAGTAACTGATGCAATAAAAAACAACTATAAAAACAAACAATAGTATTCCGACAACTGAATTGACAGAGCTACAATCCAACGAAATGGTTGGGCTCAATCAAGTGTTCAAGAACCATTTTAAATTTTTCCAATTTAGATAGAAAGATGCTGTTTTAATCTATTCCTAATCATTGAACAAATTATTCATGATATTCTTCATCAAAAAAATAAAAAATATTCATGATATTTTCTTAACTATTAGTATCACTTCCTCAACTATGTTTACTTTCTAGTGCTATCCTCTTACTGTCATAGTACGAGAAAGCTAAGCAAACATTAGCTTTACCAAGCTTCAAAGTTTAGGTGTACTTCAAGAGAACCTTTAGCATCAGTACTCTCCAGCTATACAGCATTTCGATTTTCAAACTCACTCCACGTCAGATGTTCTTTCTAAAATATTGTGTGAATCATGCCATTAAATGCCATCTCGACTTATGCTGGTTACTTTTGCCTAGTGTTGGCAATTAAAACCATTTTTAACCAACCCCCCCATATTTGTATGGGTTGGGTGAGTGGTATTGAGAGATGGGTAAATATGGGCTAGACCCATATTTAGCCCACTTAAAATTAGGTTAAATATGGATAGAATATAGGTTACTCCCAAAATGGGTAAGGTTCATCCTTGACAGTTTTGGCCAGTGGGATGCTTGTTCACTCTGTTGGTTCTATTAACATTACTTTATGTTGTAATTTATAAGCTACTGCATACTACATGGCCACTAGGTATTATTCAACATGGTACTTTTGTAAACAATGTTACAGATCAGATTTATCTTTACCAGTTTATCTTTTCTATTCTCATCATACAGAAATATTTTTGTAGTGTACTAGCATGATTCACTTTAGTAGACCAAAAAATGTGATGTTAAACTGACCCCTAAGAAAGAAGCGAAGCAAATTGCTTGTTGCTTGAAGCCTTGAACTTCCATAAATAGATGAACACAAAATATACACTGTTTGGTGCAATATGTTCAATTTATATCATGATAGCTATAAGATATGCCACATTGGACAATTTTGCAAATTGCCAGAAGCTTATTCACATTGGACACATTTTGCATGACCATGTTGTATTCTTCTGGCTTTGGAGTCTTTATCTTCCACTCAACCTTAATGATGGAGTTGTGGAACAGTAGCATATATAGCCAAGCTTACATTTGTAATCAGTAGTTCATGATCAATTTGTTGTGTTCTCCACCATGTGAAATCTTAGTTTTCCTTACCGTTACTTTATTTTTTCTGTTTTCATTATTGTTATGTCTTTATATTTTCTGCTTAGATATGATCTAAGCATTTGAAAAATATAGGAATTACTCTCCTCTTTCTTTACATTTATATGTGATTCCTTTTACTGTTTTAATTATTATTTTTCACTTAAGTGGTTTAGTACCAATCTATCTGAAATAGTTTTTGCACTTCTAGTTTTTTCAAACTTTTGATATTCCCATTTCCCATGCAGGCCAGTCGTTCCCCGGTGTTTAGAGCTATGCTTGAAAATGAGATGGAAGAAAGCCTCAGTGGCACGATTAAAATCAGTGATGTGTCTTATGAAGCACTTCGTGCCTTTGTGACCTATTTATACACCGCTGATGCATGCCTGGATGAGCTTATGGCTTGTGACCTTCTGGTTTTGGCAGAAAAATACCAAGTGAATCATCTGAAGACGTATTGTGAGAAGTTCCTAATTTCCAAGTTAAACTGGGAGAACTCACTTCCTAACTATGGATTTGCTCACCAGCACAATGCAAAGAAGTTGCTTGATGCAGCGCTTTCATTGATCATGGAAAACATGGACAAGCTGAGCAAGCGAGAAGAATACAAAGAACTCGTGGACAAGGATCCCAGGCTAGTTGTAGAAATCTATGAAGCTTACCTTTCCAAACAGGTTAACACTGCTGTGCAGAGAGATCCAGTTGCTAAAGCATAGTCCATGGTCATATTGACTTGAGTAGTAGAAGGATTGTCTAAATATATAAAATCCCCAAATGATGAATGTTAACTGGAATTGTTTGATTTGAATGATCAGTAAGAATTAGGTATAAATGTTCCGGCATTGCTACAATCACAAAGTTTCTGAAGCTAATACTCCTACAACAACATTTAAGTTTGATTACTGACTAAATTTAATTTCATTTTGAGCTCACTCACTAATCTGGGAAATTGCATTTCTCCCTCTGATGATTCTCCCGAGAGGTCACAATTGCCGCGAGCAAAGATATTAACGATGAGGAAGGCTCTTTTGTTATGCTACTAATATTCGCTCTATTATTTGCTAAGGAAGAGTTATGGGTCGTAAAACAAAAAATATGCCGATCGAGCTCGCTATGTGTATTGATTCCTCATTACAATAAATAAAAGGGAGAACTACACAAATTTGACTCATTAGGTGAAATATCTACCCAAATTGGACCCAACTTTATTCTGATTGGACCCATAGCTCAAATTATTTACCCGACTGTTCCCTTATTCTATTTGTTGAACAAATGTTTCTCAATCCTTGATCCCATTAGAGTGTGTGTATATATATATATATACTCGGATGGTATCTATATACTTTGATGATATCTACGGACTCTGATGGTATCAAACAGTAATTGAGTAGTCTTTCCACTAAAACAATACATGTTCCTCCTTGATGTCATCAGAGTATATAAATACTATAATGGTATCAAAAAGTAATCGAGTAGTATTTTATTGAAGCACTACTTCTTCCTCTTTGATACCATCAAAGTAAGTATATATACATATACACTCTGATGATATCAAACAGTAAACGCGCATTAGTAGTTAGAAACCGAGGGAAAAGTAATTTCCCTTTTGGGGCTACAAATATTCTTTTCCCTAAATAAAAAGATAAAAAGAAAAGCCATTTCATTTCAACAAAAGACCCATACCCGAGTTCCATAGCTTTTGATTTGCTATCTAGGTCATGATTTTTTTTACTGTGGAGGGAAATGTACTTCTATTTTGGGCCGGTTGTGGACGAGGAGGGGTATTCTTGAATAAAAAATAAGATTGAGGATATTTTTAGATCAAAAGGTGGAAGAAGAGTAATTTTGAGTCAGTTTCAATAGCTTAGGGTATTTCGAGAGAAAAATTGTGTGTATTTTTAGATCAAAATATTGAAAGAGGATATTCACGAGTCTTTTCCCATATTTATGAGTCTTTTTCATAAAAAAAATATATATAAGAATTTAAAAATCAATTGTTATTATCTACTTTCTATTTTAATTTATAAGCTAAGGGGTAATTTGGTTGCTAAATAAACAAAAGATATTTATGTATTAATTTCCATATAACTTGTACTATATTTGATGGATAGATAAAAAATATGTTATTTATGTATAAAAATTAATACGACATTGATTGATAATTTAACAAACCTACATAATTAATACATATGCAAAAGTTATTAAGAAATCTACATATTATTTTATGATAGAAGTTGAAATAATTAATACATGTATAACTAATAAATAAATAACTAATTCTTCAAAAACTAATACCTACATAAATAATAGCTAAATAGGGGATACATAAATTCACTCATAACTGATCCCTCCATTACTAATACTGCATAATTCTAATCAACTATCAAATGACCCTTAAAAGTTATAAATTAAAAATTTGAACTTATAATTTTTAACTTAATTTTTTTAATTATTTTAACTTAAAATTAAATATATATATATATATATATATATATTTTACCTTTTAAATTACCCAGCACCCTAAATATATTTTAACTTAAAAATAGGGGAAACTACATAAATGAGTCATAAAACCCAAAATAATTACCATGTCCAAATCTAAAGTAATTCAATAAATATCATTCTCTCATAAATAATTACAGCCCATACCTCCTTCATTAAGATTGATAATTTTCGCTTAACTGATACTAAATCAGTATCATATACTGTATTGGGTGTCATTAAGACTGATAATTTCGCTTAACTGATACAATATATATATATATATATATATATAGTCTGTATTGGTATCATTAAGGTTTCTTGTTCAAAAATTACTCATTAGTCAATGATACTATAAGAGTATATGTATATTGTTGTGGTATCATTAAAGTTTCTTGTTCAGAAATTACTCATTAGTCAATGATACTATAAGAATATATGTATATTGTTATGGTGTCATTAAGGTTTCTTGTTCAGAAATTACTCATTAGTCAATGATACTATAGGAGTATATGTATATTGGTGTGGTATCATTAAAGTTTCTTGTTCAGAAATTACTCATTAGTCAATGATACTATAAGAGTATATGTATATTGTTGTGGTATTATTAAGGTTTCTTGTTCAGAAATTACTCATTAGTCAATGATAATATACGAGTATATATATATATACTAATTTAATATCAATTAAGTGAAATTATAAACCTTAATGATATCAATACAATATATTATATGTATTTAGTATCAGTTAATCGAAATTAGTTGGGGGTATATAATGTAATTATTTAGTGGGGTATGAATGTAATGAAGTTTATCATTATTTTACTTTTATGGGGTATTTGCTTAGTTTCCACTGCTTTAAGTAAGCCCATCCAAGTAAGCTCGTAACTATGGTGCTCGCACTCATGAGTCCATATTTTAAAGGAATTCGATACAAATACAATTAGGGCTATGCACAAAATATCAAAAGATTGAATTATAGAATTGAATCGAAATTTTTAGTAATTTGATATTCTATAATTTAATATTTGGTATGGTATTTGAGAGTAAAATTTTAAAATAATTATATTCGAATTTGAGTTTAGTATGAGACATTAGTACCATTTGATATTCGGTATTTCCTGAATACCAAATTATTTACTTAATGAAGGTCATATCAACATGTCTATTACTCATTAGTACAAGTCCAAAGAGAAAGTTAAAGAATAAACATAAACAACTCAAATAGATATGTCTTTTAATGAGAAAATGACATAAATAGTCCTATAACTATAAGAGTAGGTCTAAAATGGTCCCTTAACTATACACTTAACAGATTTAGTCCTTTAACTATTCAAAAACTTATTAGCTTTGGTCCCTTAATTATACACTTATTGGTTTTAGTCCATTAACTATAAACTTACCGATTTTAGTTCTTGAAGTATTCAAAAACCTATCAGGTTTGGTCTTTGTCCATTTTTAATACAAATAGCTTCGATTTATATTAATGGAATTCATGCCTCGAGAAATTAAATCCTTTAGCAACTTTTTATGTTGTTTCTCTCTCTCCGCTACTTTATCTTCAAAATAACCTTATGCGAAGAACCTTAACCTCAAGTCCTCAACGATTTAAAATAAAATTCACGATGAAAGAAAATATAAGTCATATTTTTATTCAACAGAGGATAAAATGAAACATATTATTGCTACTAATGGCTTCAATATGCTAAACTTTATTATAAAAAGAAAAAAATTATTACCCGTTAAATCCAAAGTTTGTACTCCAATGACTTCATTGAACATAATTTGTTTAATTTTTCAGAAATTAAAATTTATAAAATGGTTGATTTGCAATTTTTTTTAAAATATAGATCAAATTTATTATTCTATTCATTTTATTCTGCGTAAAGAAATTTGAGTAAATTAAATAAAATCCGCACTGATTAGCATATTCAAATGCGGATTCAAGTCATTAACAACAATTATATGCTTAGTTTTATCCTCCATTAAATAAAATTAGGACTTATATCTTCTTTCCTCATAAATTTTATTTTTAAATCGTTGACATTATTGTTCTTTTTTCATAAGAGTAGTTCGAAGTAAAAAGGGCGGGGATAGAGAAACAACTTTAAAATTGGATTAAAGATTTAATTTTACGAAGATTTCCGTTAATATAAACCGAAGTTATTTGTATTAAAAAAATGGACAAAGACCTAACCTAATAAGTTTTTGAATACTTAAAGGACTAAAATCGATAAGTTTATAGTTAAGGGACTAAAACCGATAAGTGTATAGTTAAGGGACCAAGGCTGACAAGTTTTTGAATAGTTAAAGGACTAAATCTGTTAAGTGTGTAGTTAAACGACCATTTTAGACCTACTCCTATAGTTAAAGGACTATTTATGTCATTATCTCGTATTTTAATCATATATATATATATATATATATATTTATTTATTTTTATTTTTTTTTAAAAAAACTTATTTTTTTTTACCCTTCCTAGGAGCTCCCACCCCTTTTGCTCCCTTGGTGACTCGAACTCGCGACCTTCGGGTTGAAAGTGAGGGGTGGTCTTTTAATCATATCAATTTGTTTTTCTCGATTTCTTCTTACTTGTTGATCTTCTATTATATTGTGTCTTTACATAAAAAATTGAAATAATTGGAGAAATAATGTTAACTTTGTAATACAATAGGCTACAACTTTAATATGATATTACCGAATACCGTACTAGATCAAAGTTTAATTTACGAATTATCAAATTACTAAATCAACATTCAATATTTTTTTATATTTTATATCTACTTTTAACTATCAAGTACTCCCTCCGTCCACTATTGTTTGTCATGGTTTCTATTTTTAGAGTCAAACTATAAGAACTTTGACTAACATTTTAAGATGTATTTTTTCATCATATTGATATGCAAAAAACTGCAATTTATAGTACTTTTCATATAGTTTTTGAATATCTATTTTTTTGGTTTAAAATATCGAATTAATATAATCTAATTTAACTTTGAAAATTAGTCAAATTGACTTTCAAAAAATGCAACATGACAAATAAAAGTGGACAGAGGGAGTATTAAGTATTATCAAACTCAAAATTTGAAAATCCCAAACCATATATCAACATCCATCACTAAATAGTACAACAATATTTTTAAGAGTTTGGAGCTCTTAAAACCTACCTTTTTCCCACTTCCGAGTTCTTCCTCCCCCCTACATAACAGAAGAGAAAAAGTTGTGCCCATTTTGCTTTCTAAACTCAATTTGCAGTCTTCGATTTCCAGTTTCTCCTGTAGAATCTTCAATGTCTGCTTCAATCCAATTGGAGGAAGAGGTTGAAGGAGACCAAATTGGCTCCAAAAATTATCGTTTCTCCAGAATCGGTACACCCGTCCCTATAAAATCCGGCGAAGATTCTTCCTTTGATATCGAAAATCAATGTCCTCCTTTGCAGCCCTTAGTCGTCTCCGAACGCTTTCGCCTTCTCTTCGTTGCACACTCCAATGGTCAGTTTCTTTATAACTTGGTCCGACTATTCCACAGTGTTACTACAGAGCTCAGATGAATAACCTTAGGTTTTTTTTCTACAGGGTTTTGTGTTGCGAGAACAAAGGAGGTTATGGCATCTGCCGAAGAGATTAAAGAGAAAGGTACTGGTCCCTCTATACAGCAATTGAGTGTTGTAGATGTTGCTATCGGAAAAGTCTCCATACTTGCATTGTCTGGAGATGAATCCTTGCTTGTCGCTTGTGTTGGCAATAAAATCCATTTCTACCCTGTTAGCGCCCTTCTTTACAAGGTATTTTAATTTGCTTTCAAACTACAACTTTACATGGAACACATGGGCTTCTTTACAGTGTATTTTAAATGTCTCTAGGTATATGGTCAGTGTATTTGAATACTTGCATCTTGACAGAAATTAATTTGGATACATTTTTGTTTTAAGTTATAAAAAAGGCATTGATGTATAAAAATAACTAATATGCTTGGGTATCAATTTAGCAGTAATGAAAATTTGATGCCCTTCAATATTGTTTGTATTGCTAATTAATAGGACCAAACACCAGCCTTTTCTCATTCTCTCAATGATTCAAGTATCATCAAGGATATGCAATGGGCTAAAAAGGCAGAAAAGGTTTATGTTGTCCTCGCAAGTGATGGAAAGTTGTATAGCGGGGTTGGTCAAAGCCCCATTAAAGAAGTTATGGACGATTGTGATGCTTGTATGTTTCCTTTATCCCTATTCCTCTTGATTATATTGAGGGCTTTGTTATCTGTGTTCTGTGGTATCTTTTGCTTAGCTTTTTCCATAAAAGGTTCAGGAACTGTAAAGATCTCTAGTAAATTGAGATAATACTGTTTGAGCAAGTTCCTAATTCAGAAATTTCTTAGAATTTATTGAACTTTTTCTATCCATAGAATTCCATGTGAGGTTCTGATGTCGATGAAGACATAAAGCTACTCCATACCTATGATTATTTTATTTGCAAAACAACACCAATTGTGGGTTGATATATATATAAGCACACATGAGTGTGTTCCCCTTAGTTATACGAGCATACAAAAACACTTAAGAATATGTTTCCCTTAGTTATGTAGGGATTGGGGAGCCAATGAATTCCATGAAAACATTTATATCATTTATAGACTTCAATTACTCCAAGAACCCTAAGTTTGTCAAAGAACTTGACTGATTTGATCCCTCTTTACTAGATCAAATATTAATGGGTTGGGTGTTTTGCTCTTGTGTCTTATCAGATGTTTCTTCTACTTTTTCCCTGCTGCAGCTTGATTATTCTGGGCTAAGGGCCAAACATTAGGAGTTCAGAAGCTATTCATTTTTTGTAACACGACAAACAACTTTTCGTTGTACTCCGGTTCTCCTAGTGTACTTGTCCATCTTTCTTTCATTACCTTACCTAGTCTTTGTGAAATAAATCTGATGAGGTAAATTTCCGATATATTAATTTGGTTTTAGGAAGCTCCACAAATGTCTTGTATGGTCTTGAATGAATTCAACCATAAATTGAGAGGAAAACCCGATAACATGTCGAGGTCTGAGTTTTTTAGAATGACATGCAATTCACAGTGACCACCAATCTAGAAAACATTCTTGATACTTCCAATATCATTTCAGACATCTTTTTTTTTTTGCTTTAGCTCTAGATTGAAGCTCAAGTGGGAATTACATGTTCATATTTGTCACCTAGTAGGACAGGCCTTTGGCCATAGGATTTGGGATCCTGATTTCAAATTTTGATTCGAAATAACATTTTTTTAATGAAATCTGCACAAATTTCAACTTCAGTGTCAAATCCTGAAGTCTCCAAATAGTAGAATTAAATTCTAGGTTGCGATTTCAATTTTTTTTAATGTAAAAGTTGATTATAAAGTTTATATTTTGTAAAAAGACACCATCGTTTTAAATTTTGCAAAAATAAAAATTCATGATCGATGTGAAGAGGTTATCCGTTCCATGTGTAAGGATTATATTAAAGAATAGCTAATTACTACTATGGTTGACTGGTGGATCTTTGTAATATTATGTGTATTTAAAGTTTTAATAACATGTAATCGCAAGCATTTATTTATAAAAGGAACATGAAGGTATTCCTATACCTTATTTATGAACTATAATCTGCTCCTTTGATAAGATTGTATAAGAGTTGGGGAAGTTATAGAGACGGTTTGGATTGACTTATTTTAGGTGCTTTTAAGGCAAAATAGCTTTTAAGCACTTTTGTAGTATTTGGCTAGAATAAAGAAGTGCTTTTAAGCACTTAAGTAAAAAATAAGCCAAAAGCTATAATCCCATCCAAAAAACTCTTAATATCTTCAAAATTGTAGGTCTTTTATGTTTATGGGAAAAAATACAACTTAAGAAATCCAAATTTGCATGACCAAATAAAATTTCAACTTCAAATTAACATGATTTCAAATCACTGATATTTGAAATCAAATCATGTCCAAATGGGCTTTTAGTTCTTGTTGGAACTTCCCAGTTGAGTTCATCTTTGGATCACTGTCAATCAGGGATTTAAGATTCGATATAGCATCTGCTTAAATAATTGTTACTCTCATTCAGCTATATTTTCCACCAATAAATCTATGTTTGTCAAACTTTGTACTTAACAAAATGTTTGCTTCAACTTTGCCCATTTTCCCGCTGTTGCTATCTTTTTGTAACTCTTATTCACCTGGTTGAAGGGCGGGGCCTTACCTTTGCTGGACTCATTCTCTATTAATTCCAATATCTTGTTAGCAATGTACGGCCAACCTGCATCTTGGCTGTGTTCAGGTGTAATCAGTGACATCTCCCCCTGGCCACACCAATTATATTCTAATGAACTTTGCCTATCAAAAAACATAAAAAAGTAACTTCTTAAAAATAAAATGTCCAAAAACATAAAGAAGTTCTAATGAACCCTTTGTATATGCTGAAACTTTGTAATGCGTTGTACTCATTTAGTTGATTGTATTTTCTCCACGAATGCATATCATGCTCATTCTTATGAAGTGCTAAAATGAGGATTTTTCATGGGCAAATTACAGAAATACACTAATCTAATGCGCTGATACATTAATCTGATGCGCGAAAATGAGGGATTTTGGAGATTTGTAAAACTTATAGGGAATAATGGTAAAAGTAAACTAAAAGGTGGGATTTCTGTAATTTTTCCATTTTTCATATCAAGAACATATTGTTGTTGTCAACCGTTGGTCTACTAACAAAATTCTTCTTCTTTCCATCAGATCACACTTCACAATTGTCTATTAGGTTGAATGAGTCCTCTGGCCTAAAAATAAGTTTTTGTTTTCGTTTTTGACTCTAATTGATTCAGTCAGTTAGCACTTCATATCACCACATCACTAGGTTTTAGTTACAATTAAAATTCTTATCAGAGAAACTTTGTTTGATGATAGTCAGAAACATCAGGGGAAATTCGGTTGCTGCAATCAAGAATTTTCATGTAACAGGTTTCTTTGAAAAAAAGCATAAATGCAACCTTTGTGGCTTTAATTCCCAAGAAGCTGGGAGCAGTGGAGCTAAATAATATTAGACCCATTAGCCTAATTGGGGGAGTCTATAAGATCATTGCTAAACTACGGTCAGAGAGGTTCAGTAGGTCATTCACAGACTAGAGGACAGCAGATGCGATTTATCAAGGGAAGGGATATTATGGATGCAATCCTAACTGCCAACGATTGTGGGGAAAGGAGACAAAAGCCTAAAGCCAGGTATCTTATGCAAACTGGATATCCAGAAAACATATGACCACTTGAACTGGAACTTTCTCATTCACATGCAGCAAAGAAGGGGTTTGGCACAAGATGGATGATGTGGATCAAACATTGCATCAGCACTGTGAGGTTCTCAGTTTTAATCAACAGGACTCCAAATGGTTTTTTTTCTTCTCAGAGGGGACTAAGGCAGGGAGATCCCCTATCTCCTTTCCTGTTTATTTAGCAATGGAAGGAATGAGCAACATGCTTAACACAACAAAATTAAGGGGTTGGATAAAAGGATTCCATGCAGGTGTGGAAGACAGTCAGGAGATAACACATCTCCAGTATGCAGATGACGCTTTAGTTTTTTGTGAAGCAGAGTAGGAACAAATTCTGATGCTGAGGGTGATATTCATCATTTTTGAAGCAGTGATCGGACTCCACATTAACTGGGAAAGAGTTTCATATACCCCATAATGAAGTAACTCAACTGGAGTTCTTGGCAGAGAAATTAGGTGGTAAAATAGGTGAACCTCCAACCATTTACCTTGGCATGCCCGTGGGTGCCAAAAGCAAATCAAAAAGGGATTTGAATGGAGTGGGGGAGAAATGTGAAAAGAAGCTCAAATTGGAAGAGTCAATATTTATCTAGCGGAGGTAGGTTGACTCTTATAAACAGTGTACTGGATGGACTTCCCTCCTACATGATGTCCATTTTTCTAGTTCCTGCTAGTGTGATCAAGAGGCTGGATGCAGTGAGAAGGAATTTTCTGTAGCAGGGTAGTGAATATAAGAAGAAGTTCCACCTGGTTAAATGGGTGGAATTAACAGTGTGCAAGGGAAAATGAGATATGGGGATCAGAAATTTAAAGAAGCAAAATTAGAGTTTGATGATGAAGTGGCTATGGAAGTTACATCTAGTGAAGATATGCTATGGAAGATGTTTTTTTTTTTTGAGAATGGTAAAGTATACGGGTATGCTGGCAACCAAACAAAAATTACAAGGCAAGTAGTCATGATTACAAATGTGGACTGGTCAAGCATGGAATCTGCACTTCAGAAGGCATCTGAAATGATTGGGATATGGAGAGTGTTTTTCATCTCGTCTTCTTTCTTCTTCACTCACTCCACCCTAATGGTTCCATCATCCACACCCCACCGATTCTGGTCTTCTTTAAATGGAAGAGTCATCAATAGATTCTCAATGTTGGCTAGATGACTATGTTGATTTCTTACTCTCCGGTCTAACCTTTTCGCTTTTCGACACACCTCCTTATGATTTGATCATGTCATCTTAATTTTTTCCATTAGATTTTCTTTACTCCCTTGCCTGCAAATGTGACTCTTTTATTGAGTCAAAACACGTAAATTTTTATTGATTAGTGACATTGAGATTCAATTTAAAACTTTTCTTGTTTTACCGTGTTGAATAATGTAATTAGCTGGATCACACGTTGACTAAGATTGAAGTGTCTAATAGGTAAATGCCTTAGTTGAGGTGTCTAAATGAAAAGTGGTGGCAACTTCAAGTGATCGTTTATGTGTTTTTCCCTTTTTATACTCCTCTGTCCCAATATATATTGCATATATTCTTTTTTAGTCTGTCCTAAAAAAATGTTGAACTTCCTTATTTTTTTTTTTTTTTGAAACTGGTAAGGTTGTATTCTTCAGCATTAAGGGCATGCTGGCCACCACCAAAAAGTGTCAATTACAAACTTCCTATCAAATCTACAATCTGATCTGTATCTACTATACACAACTCTTTACACCAAAAGAGTAGAGATACTATACAATTCCATTTGACCTTGTGTATGGAATTGGATCTATTGTCGAAACATCTACTGTTCCTTTCCTTCCAAACTGACCACCATATACATGATGGTATTAACCTCCACCATCAATAAGATGATTATAGTCACACAAATGTCTATGACTTCTTTTAGATACAAGTTCCAAAAATCTTTCTTTCACTCTTAAACATCATACCCAGTCAAATACTGCCGCATAAATTGTGACATAGGGAGTGTTTTTTTTTTCTCTGCAGCAGTAGCTTCAATCACCTTTCTCTGTAGTTATCAGGCAGTATAGAGCAAGAATTATGAAGTGACTGATGGGTGTTCTCTTTTTGGCTTTTAGGAGGCAGGGGAATATGCTTGATAAGCTATAATTTCAAACTTTTAACTACTTCATGATCTGATTTACAAGTTACATCTATTGAATTTTATGTGTATTGAGCTTGTACTTATTTAGCTTCATTATGTTGTATAGTTGGGTGGAGTCCGGATGGTGAGTTTATTGCCATAACAAGGAAGAATTTGGTTAGCATTCTATCATCAAAGTTTGAGGAGAAGTTCAGCATATTACTATCATTTAAGTTGCTGCTTGATGATCTTAATGCCAAATACGTTATCAAAGGTATATTATATTTTTGTGCTTTTGGCATGTTATTTCAGGGTATTTCAGTGAGTTAAGTACAAACGAAATCTTTTCAAGTTTTAACTTATGCATCCAATTCTTGTATAATGCTCTTGCTTAATAGATTTCAGTAGTAAGCTTCTGCTATTATGTTGCTTTTTAGCTTCTTCTATTTAAAAAGAATTAGGTAAGAAACATCTGCAGGGAGATACAAGTGAATACAGAAAAAATCTTTCTAGTGGTTTAGGTTGTGAGATGAGCGATGTCAATTGTATGCTATTATGTTGCTTTTTAGCTTCTTCTATTTAAAAAGAATTAGGTAAGAAACATCTGCAGCAGGGAGATATAAGTGAATACAGAAAAAATCTTTCTAGTGGTTTAGGTTGTGAGATGAGCGATGTCAATTGTTCATCTGAAAACTATTTAATTTTGCTAAATAGATATAAGGCTTTAGGGGTGTCAAGTGGGCGGATTGGGTTGAAATTGGAGATATTAAAATGGGTTGAAATAGAAATTGGGTTGGGTCATGACCCACCCAAGTTTACTTTGGGCTCAACTGGGCTAAATATCTGGTTGGGTTATGACCCGGCCAATTTGACCAGCTTAATCTCAATAATTTTGACATATTGTTATTTAACTTTTATAATCACAATTTGAATTTCAACTCAAGAAAATAACAAAAATAATGGATTGATAAATTCTAGAAGATATAAAATAGATAGTAATTCATACCTTCAATATGAGAACATACATTACATTAATGCAAATAAAGAGTCTTATAATGGGTTGAAATTGGATATTAAATTGGACTCAATTAAAGATTCTTTAAAAATGGGTTAAGACTTGAATGGGTTGAGATTGAACCCAATTCAAATTAACTTGATCCCATAGAATTCTTGGCGGGTTGGATGGGTTACCTATATTTGGGCTCATTTTGACACCCCTATAGTGCTTTTGTAATGAGGTTCTAGTTTCTCTAGATTTCTAGCTTTGTAGATCTGCTATTGCCATATAAATTTCTGATCTAGGTGAGAGCTAACCTGTGTTTGGTTAAAGTTGTCTATTTATATGTTAAAATGTTGGACTTGTTTGAAAAAGAAAGAAATATCCATTCTGTCCATTGCTACCTCCATCAATACAAATCCAAAAATGGGGTAGTTTTGAATTGGAACTTCTGTGAGGTGTGTCTACATGCGTGAAACACTTCACTGTTGAAGAGTCCTACATCAAATGAAAAAGGGATGGATGGTCACCTTATATGGTCTTTGGGCAATCCTCTCCTCTTGAGCTAACATATCTTCATGAAGATTGCTGGATTCCTTATCTTTTAGTTCTTTATGTTTTCATCTACAAAGAAGTGGAGGAATAGTAATTTCTGCAGTGAAAATAGCTTAAGAGGAATCATTAGGATCATCCTTTAATGACAGCTTTTTGAAAAAAAAGAGGTATTTTGGGTAAAAGAAAACATTCATAGAATTTAATTATTACATGTGGAGTAAACTTTAAAAAAAACTAAAGAAGGGAAGATTAGTCAAATAACTAAATTTTTGGAATAGCTAATGAGTAGGCTAAATATTTTGTCCCTGAAGAGTCAAAATAAGGGAGGTGTGTAGAATATTTTAAATCACAAGCTAGGTAGTGCTATTGATGTTCTAAAATCTTGTGCCATTTATGCTGTTATGATGTTTATTTACTTATCTTTCATGACGGTTTGTTACTTCTGTATTGTTCATAATTATATTGCTACTATTGTAATAAATATATATTATATTTCCTGTACTGTCTGCAGTGTTTTGAATTTTTACTATTTGTAATGTCTTTTCACATTTTTGTATTGTTCTTATAGAGTTAATATTTTTGGGGTTTATGCCTTGCGCCTTAGGGCTTTTGCCACACCCATGCTTGGTATAGCATCTCTCAGAGTCTCGCTTTTCTAACTTCAAACTGACTAAAATTTCAAAATGGTTGAAAAGCCTCTGCTTCTTGTTTGTTGCGAATGAATTTCTGCCAATTCAGCATCAGTTAGTCAAATTTTCATATCCATTAACCTGTAGATGTATTATACGTTAACTGACTGTTGTTTCAATTAGTGGATGTTGTCAGATGGATTCGTCCTGATTGTATAATAATTGGATGTCTTCAAGTTAATGATGACAATGAAGAGGAGGAAAATTATGCGGTGCAAGTCATCACAAGTGAGAATGGAAGAATAACTAATGTAAGTGGATGATTGAAATTGCAGAGAATCAATTGGAGTTACTGTTGTATTTCATTGTTCATATTTTGATGTACGTTCTTTAGTAGAAGAGTTTGTTATAGTATGCGTCTGACATGTGGTACATTTTTAGAAATCCAAGGTGAGAGATTTGTCAAAATATCTCTTATGTATTTGGCTAGATGAGTACCTATAAGAAAAAAGTAATTGGTTAGATGAGCTTTTTCCTATGAGGCCTGTTATATTGTCAACTTGGGGTGATACAGTGAAGAAGGCCTTTGTGCAGTGTGTGTGCTGTTGCTGCTTCAGATAGATGAGCAAAAATGTTTTTTTTTTTTTGAAACTGAGACTGATATTTTTTTTCTTTTGAAACTGGAGCAAAGATGTCTTTTAAAAGAGGGCTTGTCCCATTTTATGCTCTACACTTGGGTTCTAGTATTTTAATGCCTTGATGGTGTTGGTATTATATTTATTTTTTAACTGTGTGCTGATGGAGGAGTTTTATATAATAAAATTAGGTAGAAAACATCCATTTAAATCTTAACGGAGGCAAAAAATCACTAGGTGATTTCTTTCATCTGCTTGATGGACATAGTTACGCTGTATCTGTTTTGGTGGGAAGTAGCAGGTACCCCGTGAAATTAGTTGAGGTGCACACAGGCTCTTGACACCACGAGTATAAAAAAAGGGTAGTAATTCCATGATTAATTTGCTTTTGAAATTGTTCTTGTGCTTCTGCCCCCAAGGCCTAGCTCAAGTGGCAAAAGGTGGAGGATTTGTGGCTTAGGTCGCAGGTTCAAGCCCCACACCATGCAAAGCGAAGCCTGGTATTTAAGTGGAGAAGGGTAGAGGGGCGGGCCCAGACGGATTTCTCGATTATCAAAAAAAAAAAAATTGTTCTTGTGCTCCTCCATCAATTCACAACACTTTCATTTTATATAAATCTGAGAAATTTGGAGAGAATGGTGAGCATTACAGAGCTTTCCAAAAATTCTGAAGATCTCAAGGTTATATGCTATTTTTGGTGAAACATTAAATAGCCTTTTCCTATACTAGACATTAGTTGTCCTAGAAAATTCTGGCATAGCTGCGGCCTTTTCCTGACATGATTTCAAGTTCAAATATGTCCATTGCTAGAACGGTAAGGTTACAACAAGGTCGGACCATGCCACCTAAACCTTTAGTTTATGATCATTGATCATGAGTTTTTTGTTTGTAGTATTACCCATCTATACTGGGAGTGTTTAAAAGCAAAAAGGTTACAAATGAAGCAAGTACAAAGAGAAACTAGGAAGCTAAAACAGGATTCCAGATGCTCCCCTGCTTAAAGAAGATACATAAGAAAAGAACACACAAAGCTCTTAGTTGTTTAGAAGAGCAAGAGAGTTCACATGCAGACACATCTGCAGCAACTTAGGTTCGAAGATCAGACACTTGGCGATGACCTTGACAGTCGAGACCATGCGGTGTTGATGCTCTTAATCTCCACCCTCAAATGCTACTATAGTTGATAGAAAATACCCCAGAGGGAGTTAATGATTAAGATTTGTTTCCTTCAGGCAAAATCACATATCTCGATCTGGTAACAGTTTCTGTCGGAGTGAAGGGGTGTATTTTAATCTTGAGATTTGTTTCCTTTAGGCTTTCATTGAATTGTTAGAATGATCTCTTATGCTTGTACCATAAGCAATTTATTACATGCTTACTTGCTATGTTTCTTCTTTTTCGGTTAAGTTACTTTTTCCCCTTTGCAGCCTTCAGCTAAGCCAGTTGTAAGGTCTTTTAGGGATGTATTTCTTGACTTCCGTTACGATGCAGTTCCTTCATGTAGTGGACCTCATCTCTTCTCGAGCTATTTGGATCAACAGTATGTATCGTTACTTTGCCTTTATGATAATTGATAGGTTTTCTGCATCTGGATTTTATTGAAGTGTTCCTTTCAAATTTGACTTTCCAGTGTTTTTGTTGTTCGCTGGGTAATGTAAATCACTTTTCAATTTTCTTTTCAATTCACAGTGTTTATATTCAGTTATCTCATCTTTGTAAATGTTATCTTATACTTGAATGTCACTTTCCAGTGTCTTCTGTTGATTGCTGACTAATGTATATCACTTTTCAATTTTCTTTTCCACCTTCTGCAAAAGGGGATTCTTGATCAAGTCTTCTTTGCTATTCAATTACAGTCAGCTGGCATTTGTGGCTAATAGGAAGAATTTGGATCAGCACATACTGCTGTTTGGATGGTCAGTTGGTGATACAAAGAATGAAGCTGCAATTATTGAAATTTTGAATGATAATTGGTCTCCAAAGATTGAGGCTCATGGTGATCTAAGCTTTCTTTCAGTTTTACCTTATCTTGTATAAGATTGCTTTGTTATGCTTGTCAAAATCCGTTTGCTTCTTTCTTTATTTGAGTTTTCCTAAAACACTACAATATTTTGTCTTGGTTTCAGACATTGGTGATGATATCTTGATATTGGGACTTGCCATCGACAAAGTTTCCCAAAATGGGGAAATTAAACTATTGCTTGGTGAAGAAGAAAAAGAAGTTTCACCATGTTGCCTTCTCCTTTGTCTTACCAATGATGGAAGGCTTTCCATTTTTCATTTTGCTAGGTAATTCCCCAGCTATTTGAACCTATATGAGGTTATTTTTCAATGGTTTGAACTGGTTTCTATGCCCGACGTTGATAATCTTTTCTGAAGGCTATGAATGAATTTAAATGTCTTTGTAGTGCTACTGCTGCTTCAGTGTCACCCCAATCTACTGATTTTGAAGAGAAAAACAAGAGTTATATAGTGGCATCATCACAAGATTTGCTAGTTGAATCTTCCAGTGCTAGGAAGCAAATCAACCAAGTAGATTCAGGACTGCAACCCCATGAAATAGACAGAGGTCACAAAATTCTTTCCACAAGTGCTCAATCATCCGTTGCAGAGAAATTTAGCTCAGAAGAAGCGATTGAAACCACAAATCAGGTAAGCAAACCTCTCTCATTAGTGGGAAAGCTATAAGCAACAAGAAGCAAAGATATCTTCTATGATAATTAATCTTGGCAGAGTCTGAACATTCTTCTACTTTTTGCAGAACCAAGGTGCAAATTTGATGCAGTCTGCATCCAAAACATTTGTGTCTGTGGATGCTGGAGGTGTGGATAATTTTAGGACACAAGAAACTGAAAAAGTAGCTGAAGTTAAACCTGGTACAATTTCTTTCTCAGGAAGTTCCTTAGGTAATTTTTCCATTCGTTCAATTGGGCCAAGTGCTGGAACTGGCGGTGTCATGGAGTTACCTGTAAAGATAATGTCAACAGGTTTTTCTACTGCTTCATCACAGTCAAGCAAACTTCACATTTCTTCAAAAAGTGATGAAACACTTGCATCCACACCATTCAGTGGTGTTCCAAGAAGAAATTTTGATTCTCCTGATAAAAATTCTTCTAGCGCAAATGAGAAAGCTGGAACTTCAGTATCAATCAGTTCTTACAAGCAAAGAGCCATGGCGGGAGCAGGGAGTATTGGATCATCACCTGCTTTTCCAGGCTCAATGTTGCAATCACAGAAAGGTTTTCTGTCGGAGCCCTCGAAGCTGCATTTCACCAGGGAGACAAGTGAAGGAACTCCATTAAAGCAATTCCATGATGTAAGTTTTATCTTGGATGAAATGTAAAGGTAGAGTGTGCTTGTGTGTCTTGTATCCTGTATCAACATATCAACATGCTCTCTTTTTCTTCAGTATCTTTTTCATTTATCATCATTTTTGGTTGGAATCTTAAATGCATTCTTTTATCTATTATGGGAAGTCTCCTCCCTGACCCCTTTTTTTCAGTCAGTCCTTTTGGTGTGATAGGATTTGTTAATTTCTCAACTTTTAGCAGTAAGCTAGTTTCCTCAATTTCTGCCAATATAGTTTTACTAATTGGTTATGCATAATTGAAACAATTAATATATTGTCAATTGAACCTGGATCTTCGTATATGTTAGCATATGCTCGTCCTATGATTAATTTGCGTCTTCCCAATTGTGTTTTTTTATCATGAGAATTTAATATTATATCCTGTGTAGTTTCTCGGATTTACATGGTGGGATACATTTTCTGAATACACTGGATATGTTGTTGTTGATCTGATGAGTATACTTGAAATTGCTTATATTTATGAAGTAGTTTATCTGAACCTTTTCAACAAGGTACTGGAACATGCTTAATCATGTCATATTCTTCATTTCCCTCAAGGTTGAAGAGATGGCCAGGAAATTGGATGGTCTTCTAGAAGGTATAGAAGGTGAAGGTGGGTTTAGAGATGCTTCCATCCGTGCTCACAGCAGTTCAGTTTTGGCATTGGAGGAAGGTATAGAAAGTGTTTCAGAGAAATGCAGGATATGGAGAGTAAGCTTTCATATTCATTCTCTTATCTCATCTGATATCTGGTATGATGCCATGTTTCTTAATGCCAATCCTTCCTAATCCCCCTGGCTTGCTGTTTTTTCCTGTAATTCCCCTTTATTATTTTTTTCATGAGTAACTTGTGGGTGGTTTATTCACTTAACATAAAGCTTTTTTGTTAATCTTGCTATTAGTTGCATACATCTTAAAAATCAAGTACTTCATCCAATAAGATATAATCATGAAAGTCCTAAACTGGATTGAACCTGGAACTCTGGCTTAAGATCAGTAGAAGGCACTGCTACTGTTGCTTTGTAGTAGTTGATGATCTTGCTTGCTTGCTTGTAATTTCTATCCACACTTAGAACCTTGTTTCATGAAAACTCTGTTGTTGCCTAGTTGGTAAAAGTTGATGCTAGGTTGAAGGTGCTTGTTGCTCATGCTCTATTATTGCTATCGAAAGCTTAATTACACAAAATTCTGGACTCTGTACGTTGGCAGTCTAGATATGTGCATTTTCTGAATTTGTAGAAATTTCCTCAGAGATGTTTTGCTCACAGAAAACAGAAAAGGTTCTGTTAATGTACTGTTCAAAATCTCTTTTAACTAGTTGCAAAATTTGTGCTGATAAGCTTGCCTTGTCAACTCTCAAGGGTATTCAATCAACGATTGGTCCTCATTTTGGAGATCCATTTTTTGGTAAAACATAACTGCTATATAAAGAGCAGAATTACAACCTGTACCAATAACCAATGTCCAAATTGAAACGTATTGAACATTCTTTCAAAAGATTATGGTCATAAAAAATTAGTTCCAGCTATAAAATAGGAAACAAGTCAAGTTTTGGGAAGAAAAGAACACTTAGTATGGCTGCAAAGGAATTGAATAAGTCACCAATGGATGAGGACTACTACCTTAATCAATATGTTGTGGAAATTCTCTTGATATTGTGGTTATGCATCTCCCTCCGGTCTCCATAGAAGTTTATCTCTTCTTACTCCTTTACTTCCTCCTTGGGTGTTTTCTTTTCCCTTGATATTCTCCCTAATAGTCTCTAAAAAAGGAAAAAGGAGCATATGAAAAGAATTGAAGCCCATAAAACCAAATTTGAGATACCTGTGGTGAAGGATTTGTCTAATTTCAAACTCTTCTTCTTTTTTTTTTTTAGTAAGAAAGAAGGCAATTGTTCTGGAGTGCATCTTCTTGTTATTTGAGTTTCGTGTTTTGTCAATCAGCAAGCGCTAGTCATTATCCAAGTTGAACTGAATCTTCGTCAATTGGAGAAAGTTTTAGAAGCCTCTGTGCAATAAATGGACAGATTGTCTGTGTATTTTCGCTTCCTACCAGAATTACAGCTGCATGAGTTTTAGAATTATTCTTTTCTAATTGCAGGCAGTAATGGATAAGCAACTTGGGGAGGTCCAGCTTCTCCTTGATAAGACAGTACAAGGTATATATCCCTGATCCTGTCCACTAAATTAAATAGGCTGACTTGTTATTCCCATGTTCTCCTATTTATTGTTAAATCATTTATTTGATGTAGACATCAGAATCACGACAAAGAATTGATGAAGCATTAACAAGACAAATTAATAAAACGTTCTTCTTACTCCTATTGTGTGTTCAATCATTCCAAGATCTGGAAATGAAGTGTCACACTACTAAAAAGTTGTGAATTGTCATCTTTACATTTCAAATTACACCTCATAAAGTTGGTAAGTCGCTGTCTTACACGGACTTTCTTCTTGCTTCATGCCATGTCTGTGACTGAGTGGATAGAAGCTAAATTGCTCGGACTCATGTTTAATACTGGTGCAGATCTAGAGGTGAGATCATTGATGATCTAAATTTTAAGATTTAGGGGTATGGATCCAGGTACGTATGCAGGTGCAGGGATTTGGCTAAAAATAATTGAAGTATCTAAAATAGAGTTATATGGCTAAATTATGAGACATTACGTGGAAAACTTACAAGGTATTCCGTGGAAAAAATAGAAGAGAATCCCATAAGGTGATAAAAGGAAAAGTACTGACTAAAAAAATTCTATATACATGCTATCCCAATTTCTTCAATTTCACCGTAGTTTATTTTAATTACAAAATTCATTGCATCTGTGCCAGATTTCTCCGTCGATTTTGGTCAAAGTACCGAATTCGGTTGACCAAATCTGGACACAGATCCCACACCCACACCCACACCCACACCCACGTTGTGTCGGCACAGGCGTAGCACCAAAAGTGAAGAGTCCGAACAACTTAGGATAGAAGAACCAAATTCAGTTGAAGTATAGACATATTTTGTCTCAAGTTGTGGAGGAAAAGGTCAATTGGTGCCATCAAATTTGCAAATCACAAGTTTGATAATTGTAATGGTATGCGAGATTTTTTGCCATGCGTCCACGAAGGGTTTTCCAGGATCTAATTTCTTGTGCTTAGGTATTCCCTCTATAAGTCAGATGTATATTCTCTTCCATGCTTTATCAATGCTGGTCGGATTATGTAGAGATAAATTCTGTCATGCTTGTTTGCAAGCATTGAATTAGTGGGATTTCACTGGGTATGTTGTTGTTCTATTCCTGTCTTTGCTAGGTGGGTTATGTTGGAAGAAACCGTTAGGGCAGGCTTCTTGAAAGCCGTCTTTGTTAAGGATCTCAGCTTGGCTAAAATTGACCGATCAGCCACTGTAGTGGGGCACAAAATGCTGCAGTCCATCATTGAGACTCGTATTTGTATGAGTTGAATGTGGTTGAGATTTTGATCTTGGTGTCTTAATTTCTCGGCCAGCTATTTTAAATGCTTTATCTAGACTTATGTAAGCACTATACATATCATGATTTTTCTTAAAAAAAAAGAAAAAAAAAGGCATCATTATTTAAACTAGTTAGGAATGTTAATGAAGTAGGGTTTGGTTTCGAATAACCCACATGCTCCACCATGCAGAATACCTCCTTTCTTTTTATTTATCAGTTCTCCCTCGTATTTTCAGTTTTAACCTTATTTGCCAAGGTAATATTCTGAAGATTATTGTTTACATTAAAAGATCAAATTTCATGTGGAGTTTTTGCTCCTTATTTTCTTCCTCCGGAGAAAAGGTACTGCTTTTCTGTTGGTAAGTTAGAGGGAACTTCTAGAAAAAACAGAAATCAGAGATGATATAATTCTGAAAGTTTGGTGTGTTTGCAGAACAATGTCTTTTTTTGTATACCTTGTATGAGAATATGAGGTCATGTATTGCCACTCTCCATAAATCAGCCAGGCAAAAAAGGAGAATGCATCAATATTACAGTCTAAAGAAATCGTGCATTCTTGATGCACAGGGTGAGAAACTGTGAAATCTAACTGTTTGAGAATTTGAAAATCTTGACTAGGGATGGCAATGGGTCGGAGAGGGGCGAGTTAGGGCAATGCAGGGCGGGTGTGGGGAAATATAAATGCGGGGTGGGGAGGGCTGGGGCTGGTGGTAGCTGGTTATAACAATATTAATAAAACATTAGGCCGGCGCGGAATTTGCGGGTTGGAGTAATCCAATCTAAATAGACCCACGTCTTTGAACTAAAACTTAATTACTGTAACCCAAAATTTCAACTTTCTTCCATTTTGCGTCTCTCAGAATGTCACCGAAGGTTCTTTTCCCACATCTGATGCAAAATACCTTAGATAGGTGATTTCAACAATTTAAAATAACCAAATATGGTGAAGGTTAAAGAGTATTTTTCTTGAAAGTCATATCATATAACATTATCCGTTAGTAAATTTCTAAAATTAAATTGGAGGCGCTAGTAGTTTGTTGAGGCAGTTGAGATATCGTAGTTTCCTCTGTGAGTTTGGAGAGTCCTTAGATGTAGTTGTTGATTTCGTAGTACTTGTGTATTTCAGCCTTGAATTTCTACCTAATATAGTACTTTTGTGCTTTTATTTGTCAATGTGGCATTAGTTCTATCCAAGAACTCAATTGTATTAGTTTTGGTCTTGGTTAACTTAAACAACCAGTTGTATTAGTTTAGCAAACTGCAAGAGTCCAAGAACCTTATATCCCCCCTAAATATAATATAAATGATAATGAGACGTAAATTTTCTTTAATGACTCAAATTCTTTGTGCAAACTGAGATTATTTTTATGCCCTAAAACCCTTCATTCACCAAGTTTAGTTACCTTAGACCATCTCCAACCTAACACTATTTTTTATACCAAATCCTATTTTGGTGTAAAATTTAATGTTTTGGGGTCCAACCCAACACTGTGTGAATAGTGTCTTCATCAATACTAAATCACTTTTTCATTATTTTATTATTATAAGTCCCTAGTATACTTAATTATTTTTTATGTAATATCTTTATAATATTTATTTCAAATCTTAAATTTAGTACATTATACTGCACAACATGATAATTGCGGATGAATGTGATCTTAATGCACCAATTCAAGATGCGTGGGAAAGTCCAACTCAAACGGTAGAAATGACAGTAGATGAAAATTATCGATTTGAACAATTTTTAACTCGACACAAAAAAACTAAGGGCAAATATGCTCATTTTGAACTTCGTAGTGCATTAATAGAGCATTTATGAGAGCGACGTACTAATCTTGGATGTTGAATATTTATGTAGAAAACAAAATAAATTTTATAATTATGCAATATTTATTTAATTGTATTTCATCAATGATTTCACTTTTATTCATATTATCCATTAATATGTATAATGTATAAAATTTGCTATCAATTTATATTATTTAAAAAAAAATTGTAATGTCAAATAATTTTATATTAAATGATTGTGTTAGAAAAGAATGTGAATTATATTGGGTGAAAATGTGAAAATAAGAAGAAAATATTTGTTTTATGAAATATAAAATAATAATATAATACTGAACAGAGAGAAGAATATAAAAGAATATTCGTTTTAGTGAAATTTAATGTAGTGGGTTGGAGTTGACACTATTTTAGTGTATAATTTGGTGCTATGGGTTGGAGATACCCTTAGAGAGGGGTGTCAAATAGGTGGATTGTGCAGGCAAGTAAAAATGAGGAGAGTTGATAAACAATTATGACTCAACCTGTTGAAAGTTTATTGGGTAAAGATGAGTTGGGTCAATTTAGACTTCTTTTGATGACCGTGGTGTCCAGGCCAACTTTCACACACCTCGACTAATTCCATGGGATACTTGCTACCTCCCACTAGCACGGGTACCAAGTAACTCTGTCCACCAAGGCTAGGACAGAAGGGAAGAATCACTTAGTGTTTTTCGTCTCCACTGAGTTTTGAACGTGAGACCTCAGGGTTCTCAACCACTTCATTGACCACTAGGTTCTCAACCACTAAAGTGGATTTTGGATCTATCTCTCAACCTCCTAAGGTAGCCCCTGAGAAGGTGTTTGTGTAAAGACTATGCAAAAAGGCTACAAAGTATACCCTTAATCAATATTGGATTGTTACAACTCTTGCATGTGCCCATGGCGGGACATTTGGAGTATGAATAACATAATTAGGACCGTATTAGGTAAACCAAGATCAGGATGGGTCCAATTCTTGTATTGGGTTAATGAAAGTCGACTTTAGATCTAACTCAATTCCAAGACCAACATGCGGTGAGAATTGTCCAAAACCAAATAGAATACATTCATGTTTCAACGATTGTGGGACTCTAACTAGGTTAAACAACATTCATTCTGTCCCAATTTATGTGACACACTTCCCTTTCTAGTTTGTCTCTGAAATATTGAACCTTACAATTTTGGAAACTATTTAGTCTGTCACCACTCTTATTTAAAACGATAATTTTTGTACTTAGCATATATTTGTCTCACATGTGAAAAAATATCTTTATTTTCTTAGACTCCGTGAAAATAGAAGAGAATTCGGGAATAGAATTTCTTGATTATTCCCTCAAGCATGTTGGGATTTAAGTTGTGTTTATTAGTAATCATGAAAAAGAAAAGAAAATAATCCCTATTCCTAATTACACAATCATTTGCATTCGGAACATTTCCCATATTTACATGGAATAGGCTCTTACCAACAATGTCCTAATTCTTAGTACTATCCTCTTTGCATTTCTCTTATTTCTCACTGGTCTTTGCCAATGTCAAATCAGCCAAAAGATATGTTCAAAGGACATTATCTTATGAAATTCTTGTGTTTTGCTGCATCAGCTTCGGAATGTACATCTGGACGCACAAGGGATATGTTCCGAGGGCAGCCATTATTTCTTGCGCACCCTGCTTTGTCTCTCTTCTGTTTCTGTCTCTAGTTGCCTCTCTTTTGGGCTGTTGGAGCTTAAAAACCATTATAACAATAGCACAATCACTGCATTTATTTGAAAAGAACTGCTTGTGATCTAAGACATTAGGTGAATTGCCTATTCAATTTAATAACCATATAAGTGATAGCTACTAGTTGAGGATTGGTTTAAGACTTGTTAGAGAATTAATATTATTATTATTATTATAACTACGTTGCCAGCACAAGCTTATATATGTTACTCCTTATGTCCCAATTTATCAATTTATGTGACACATATGGAATATGGAGAGTCAACCAAATTGTGTATGGTTTTAAATATTTTAAGTTGTTAATTATTGTGATTTATAGTACTTTTTACGTCATTTTCAGTCTCTCTGTCCCAATTTATGTGGCATTGATAAAATTTCGAGAGTCAACCGATTTTTTTATGTCTCTTAAATATTTTAAGTTGTTAATTATTGTGATTTATAGTATTTTTTTTTGTAATTTTTGAATATATAACAGACTAAAAAGAAAAGTGAGACGGAGAAAGTATTGAATTTCCCTCGGCTAGAAGCAGACATGTCGAGGGACAGCGGCCTGCTTCTGGCTGCTTATTAGTAACAAAATGACATATATAACTTATTTTTCACTTTTATTTTATTTATATGATGATGATATGAAATGACAAAAAGTGGAGATTCATATAGTCAATCCCAACTTATTTGGGTCTGAGGCGTAGTTATTATTGTTGATGACAATGATGCCATCATTATGATATATTATGTATCCTCTTTTTTAAAATAATTATTTTCATTTTTTTATTTCCAGTTATGGCAAGGAAAGTATACATGGAAGAAATATTTAAGCAAGCTACTGACGAACGGTATTGGAATCTCTGGAATCGCCAGAAATTATGTTCTGAGCTGGAGTTAAAGAGGCAACATGTAAACGAAGTTAATAAGGTGCCATCAGAATGATCAATGTTAATGCTTTTGTTCCTTCCCTTCCTAATGTTTTCCTCATCAGTTCTGATTTTCTACTTTTCGTAGAGCTTAACCAGCCAGCTGATTGAATTGGAGAGACATTTCAACACTCTTGAGTTGAATAAGTTTGGTGACACTGACAGGATACAAACAAGTAAAAGAAGTTTCCAGAGCAGGCCTGGACAACCCAGGTATTGGTGTTCTCCTGCTCTATTTGGCTACACAATTAGGTCTATCTTAGTTATGATTGTCTACTTTTTACATACACTTCAATATCATTGCATGTATTGCTTCTAATTTTCTTTTCGTGAGAAGAACAAATTTGCTTCTCCAACCTGCATTCCCTCTGTACCAGAACCTTGTTTTTCTCATCTTTAATGATTAAAGTTAGGGTGAATGCTGGAGCTATTTGCATTTCAGGAATTTTCAGTCCTTGCACAATTTACGTAATACAATGACTACACAGCTAGCAGTAGCAGAGCAGCTTTCTGAAACTCTCTCGAAACTAATGACTGATTTGAGCATAGATTCTCCTGCAAAAGGTCAGAATATTAGGAAGGAATTGTTTGAAACAATTGGTTTATCCTATGATGGTGCTTCTTACAAGTCTCCAGCTAGGGAAAAGGCTGAAAATACACCTTTTAACAAGGAATTATCAGTTTTTCTTGCTGTTAAAGAACGATCCAGGAGAAAGAAGCCAAGTCCTGTGAAGAGCTCTGAACCAGAGACAGCTAGGAGACGCCGTGACTCACTTGATCGGGTAATATTCCAACCTTCTCTTGAGATGCTGATAAAATTTCTCCAACTTGACACCTGGAACACCTTTAGGTGGGCCACTGCTTTATTGCATAAAACATCATATTTTAATATGAATAGTTGTTGCTGTTATTTATTGCTGATCTGACTACTTTAAAACTTCATTACTTCACTTGTTGTGCACATGAGGGAGTGAATTTTAACACAGCTGTGTTGTATAGTTGTGTAGTATTAGACAAGGTCCCGGGTCCTGACGGATTTACTTTGGCTATTTTCCAAAATTGTTTAAGAGTACAGCTAATAGCATATTATACAGACCATCAATGAGTTCCAGGAAAGAGGGGAGTTTGAGAGGAGCTTAAGTGTTTTATTCATCGGCATTACCCCTAAACGGGAGGGAGCTACGAGCATCGGGGATTATAGACCTATTAGTTTATAAGGTGCTTTCTAGTAGACTTAAGAAGGTCTTGAATAAGTCTGTTTCATCTTCACAAAATACTTTTATGGAAGGTAACAAGATCTTGGATGCAACTTTGGTGGCAAACAAAGTGGTAGATTCGAGAAAGAAGCAGAGTGTATGAAGAGTGTTGGCAAGCTAGATCTTGGAAAAGTTTATGACTATGTAAACTGAAAGTTCCTTGATTTCATTATGCTGAATCGGATTTGGGAAGAAAATGGATCAGCTTTTGTATTTCTTCGGTGCGCTACTCAGTGTTGGTGCCATTATATTGGCCACAACACCTTAGTCACATGTCAGACACGTCTTATCCTATGCAGTTGACATCCCTGAACTGCGAGGTTAATTTGAAATTCAAAATACAAGTGTAACTTATCTTGCTGACAATGCCACAAACGGCTGGAAATCACGGAACCTCCCTACTGTCGACGCATGTGCGTGGCACACACAGGCGACCTTCAAATCTGGCGCCAAAATGCCTACTCTGCCCACGTGCCTGCATTGTGCGCAGGTTCTCCAGTTGTTATGGGGTCAACTTTTCCTGGTTCAACGCCACAAAGAAGTCATGCACCTATGACTCCGGTTGAATCTGTCGGATAGGCTAAAGATATACCCCACCTTCCATGTGAGTTTTCTGAAGTCATTTCATGAAGATGCTGGGGATCCAGCAAGGTCGGCATCCAGACGTGCCCTTCCTGTTGTGCGGAAGCAATATGAGGAAGAGATTGAGAAGATCTTGGATCACCAGACTTTGGGTCATAGCAAAAAGAATCAGCGCATAGAATTTCTGGTGGGCAAACCAGTGTGTGATTTTACTTGGGAGAGAGGACCATAATTGTGGCAGTGGAAGACGAAGTCAAGGCGTACATAGATTCTGCCTCGTCGAGGACGACGAGCTCATTTAGTAGGGGAGGTTTGTTAGACACTTAGCTTGATGGCTAGGGATTTACATGATGAACCTACTCATGACCAAATGACTTCGGTTAAGATCAAGTTTACTTGAGGCAAGACTGCCGGCAGGTCATGACAAGACCTTGACGGTGGTGTGAATAAGGCATGACAAGGGCTGCTCTAGGCAAGGCTATGGTCGTGTCTGAGACAGGTTTGTGGACTATGACCTGGACAATCACACACTGGTTTTCCCTTCCATTGAACCAGAAGTTCTATCCGCCGATTCTTCTTGCTATGACCCAAAGTCCGGTGATCCAAGATCTTTCTCAATCTCTCCCTCATATTGCTACTGCACAACAGGAGGGCACGTATGGATGCCAACCTTGCTGTGGATCCCTAGCATCTTCATGAAATGACTTAAGAAAACTCACATGGAAGGTGGGGTGTATCTTTAGCCTATCAGACAGATTCAGCCGGAGTAATACAAAGTTGTGTGGACTATGACTTGGGCAAGGCAGACGACTATGGGGATTGGGTACCAATTACAAGTTCTGCGGTGCAGAACCTGCACACATGGCATGCGCGAGGCGCTGGAGTGGGAATTCGGCACCAGATTTGAAGGCTACCTACGTGTGCTGTGCACATGCTTCGGATGTTGGGTAGTTTTTTAGTTTCCAGACGTTTATGCTACAGGATTAGTTAGACTTGTATCATGAATTGGCCTAGCAGTTGGGGGACCCCCCAACTGCATAGAGGATAAGACATGTGCCTGGCGTGTGACAAGCGGTTATTGCCTATTTGATGTCACAGGCCAGATTTGGCTTTGTTGGCTGAACTTTGCAAGGCTGAGTTTTGTGTGCTTCTTTTTGGCACAAGTTAAAATACAAAGTTGGGAAGCGATTCTTGTACGTGCCTTATGTTGTGATTTCATATGCCATAGATAATCTGAGTGTTGAACCAAACTGATGGAAAAAGAAGAGGGCTAAGTCGTAGGTGCGTGACTGCCGTGTGGAGTCAAACGAGGAAAAGTTGACCCATAACAACTGGAGAACCTATGCCCAAGGCAGGCATGTGGGCAAGACGCGAAGCTGGGAGCCAGAGTGTGCATTTGGCGCCAGATTTGAAGGTTGCCTGCGTGTGCCGTGCACATGCCACGGCGGTTGGGCAGTTCCTCGATTTCCAGCCGTTTGTTGTATTATCTGCATGATTAGTTAGACTTGTATTTTGAATTTCGAATTAGCCCAACATCCTGCATATGATAAGACATGTGTCTGACATGTAACAAGGTCGCTGTGGCCTATTTAATGACACATGCAGACTTGTCACAAGTCAGATTTGGCTTGACTGGGCACAGAATTTAAGAAATATGGGAAGACTTTGATATGTTTCAAAACTACCCTTCAAATAAATGAATTATTAATAAAAGAGTACACCATAAGTGGGACCCAACATGGGTAAAATGTTGACAAGTGTTATCAAACATCTGTCAAATAAGGAAATATGTCATTCCTTTTGGGACCGACTAAAAAGGAAAGTGTGTCACATAAATTTGGGACATAAAGATTAAGGAGTACATATTTTGAAACAAAAAGAAAGACAGAACATTTTGGGCTTTGTAGTACTACACATAACCTGTAGGGAATTGCAGGGACCTTCACTGGGTTGTTGGAAGTGGGTATTATCTTAAACTCGGGATGATAATCTAAGAGTAATTGGTTTAAAGTAGGTACTGTCAGTGACATCTTTCAGCAATTAGCGAGTACAATGGTATATGCACTTACAATTATTTTGCAAAGCAAAAGAAAGACAAAAGTAGTCGGGCAATCTGAATACTAGATTACATAGTAAAGAACGAAAGTAAAAATAGTTATGTTTTGCTGACTGTTAATCCATTGAGTAAATTATGCAGATTTGTGTGGAGTATGTAGTTGGGAACGTGCAATTAAGAGGACAAACTTAAGCATCTATTCAAATTGTTGTTCCAATTGGAAAATGATATTGTTGTCCTATTTTTCAAAGACGTGGAGCTTCATTATTCCTTGAGCTAAAGTTTCCCTTGTCGCATTCCTTAAATTGGTACCATCAGAACTATACTTGGAATTTAGCATTTTCATGGCTAGATAATCAAGTGGTAGTTTTATCATTCATTTTGTTTTAAGCTTAACTTGCAGCATCTTTTTTGACCTTTTGGCAGAATTGGGCAAGCTTCGAAACTCCCAAAACAACTGTGAAAAGGATTGTTCTTCAAGAAGATCGCCAGAAGGAAACTTCAAATAAGTCATCTTTGTCACTGGATAAGAAACATCACCAGTCTAGGATGCGCGAGAGATCAGCGACTGCTCAATCAAATATCTTTAATGCCTCTTCCACCTCTCCACAGCAAGTTAGAAGCAAAGGTTCCCAATCTAAACCAATAAATATGCTGAATGTGTGTTCAGTAAATGGATGTAATGTATTTTGCTAAAATATATGTAGGTCTTCATGATATACCAGCAAAACAGTCCACTAAAAATTCTTTTTTCCAATGGGCAGATGTACTTCCAAGACATGCAGCTGAAACGCCACCAATGATTTCTCCAGTATCTTTACTGCAGCATGAGTCACAGTTAACCGCAGTCACTAGCCAATATGGTTTAGTAGATACTCACAATCTTGCTACGACAAGATCAGGTAGAAGCACAATACCACTTAAAGATATTGTGCAAACAGGTGGACCAGGGGCCATTCAGCAATTAGGGAACAGAATGCAGCTGCCAAACTCGTCAGGTCCTCCTGCACAGACATTGGCCCCAATCAAATTTCCAATTGAGACTTCAAATGCTGATGGTAAACCTGGAATCACCAAACCTGTCAGAGATTGGAAAAATGCACCGGTGACTAGTGGAAGCACACAGTTTGAATCTAACAGTAGTCTTAACTATTCTTTACCAACTGCTGCTGCTGCTGCTAATTCTGCCTTCACTCTGTCTGCGAAGGTTATACACTCAGAAGTTGTGAATAAAAGCCAAGGTAGTGAGATTTCATTATCTGCCCAAGAATCAACACATAGTTCCTCTTCGCATGCAAAACTCATGCCTTCAGCTTCTTTGTCTTCTTCACAAGAGCCAATGTTGTCACCAATATCATCTACGTGGACATCATTCGAATCCGTTTCTAAAGTCAGTATAGGTTCTAATCAAAAGATCTCTCAATCATCAGTAGCTTCTCTGACACAGTCTTCATCTCTTCCAAGCACTCAAAAATTGGACTCCTTACCCATTACACCTTCTTCAGATAGTGCAAGGTCTGAGTCCCCAACAATCCTGTCTCGACCTTTGGTTGCCATACTTGATAAAAAGGCTGATACAAATTCCGATAGACCAGCTTCACTTGCGAATCTAAGTACGAAGATAGATACACCACAAGATCCAGCTTCACAGCCTGTGGTATCTTTCAGTGTGTCTAACTTGCAAGCTGGACCTTTGGTCCAATCAAATTCCACAAATGAACAGTCACCCAGTTTGAAATCTGCAAGTCAGGTCCATCCTCGTGTGGAGTCAAGTCAAGTCTCAAATGTTGGTTTGAATTCTATACCTGGACAACCATTTTCTGGTTCTGCCATTCCACCATCAGTGAAGAGTGGTTGTTCAGATGTTGTCACCCATGAGGATGAGATGGAAGAGGAAGCTCCTGAGAATAATCAGATGACGGAGAATGCACTGGGTAACTTGGCTGGGTTTGGTATTGGATCTGCTGCTACTCCAGTTTCTACAAAACCTAATCCATTTGGTGTTATGTCATCGAATAAAGCTTCATCTCCAGCAAACTCCTTATTTACAAGTACAGCTTCAAGCAGTGAGTTATTTCGACCAGCGTCATTTAGTTTTCAACCAATACAGCCACCTCAACCATCAGCACCTGCAAATTTTGGTGCCTTTCCTGGTAGCTTCAGCCTCACTTCCACGAGTCAGGCTCCAGCAGTGAGTGGGTTTGGCCAGCCGGCTCAGGTTGGACAAGGGCAGCATGCTTTAGGTTCGGTTCTTGGTACTTTTGGACAATCAAGGCAGCTTGGTGCTGGAATACCCGGAACTGGTGTGGGATCTGCAAGCTCTTTTGGCGGAGGTTTTATGAGCAATAGCTCTGCTGGTGGTTTCGGAGGTGGGTTTTCTGGAGTTTCTTCTACTGGTGGCGGGTTTTCCAATCTGAGTTCTGGTGGTGTTGGATTTGGTGCTTCTGCTGCACCCAGTGGTGGATTTGCTGCTGCTGCCACAGGTGCTGGTGGATTTGCAGCCGCTGCCACATCTGCTGGTGGATTTGGAGCTGCTGCCACATCTGCTGGTGGATTTGGAGCTGCTGCTGCAGCTGGTGGTGGATTTGCTGCTCCAACTGCTGGTGGTTCAGGCTTTTCAGGTATGTAACTCTGCTATATTTCGACCAAATCAGTCCTATTTGATTGACATTTAAGTGAAATGTGAAGTTTTAAAGCAGCAAAGAGAAGTGAGTCCATTCTTAATTATGAAGAATCTTGTGAAAATATGATGAAACTGTTTTGACGGTGTTTTTCTTTTGGAAAGTGACTGAGGAGTATTGTTCTCGCTTTTATCCATGGTACACAAGATACAGTGCGACTCAAATGATTTGAAATATTACCTATAATATTTGATATAGGTTACTTAACATGGTAATGATACACTTGTTGACTTGATTTTTTCTGTTCTGCTAAATTTTGAAGGTGGTGGTTTTGGAGGTTTTAGCAGCCAACAAAGTGGTAGTAGTGGCTTCCCTGCATTCGGTGGGAGTTCAGCTACTGCAAGACCACCTTCTCAACTCTTCACGCAGATGAGGAAGTAGTTCCATGCACACAAATTTTGAAAAGAAAATTCTTAGGAAAGAAACAAAGGGGTAAATGGATGATGTGATAGATGTTCTACTTGTAGATTGTTGTATTCTGGTTCGGTTCACTTTTATGTTATGAAGTTAGTTAATCCGTGTTATTATTAGTTGTGGATGAAGCCTAGTAATGGGACTAACTCAGAAGTGTTTCCTCTTTGCATTCTTTGTTGTGTATTTCATGTTACTTGTGCAATTGGTGAGTTGGAGCAACTGAACTTATCATACAGCTTTGTCCATGTCTATCCTTCTCTCTATCTGGTTTGAAACTCTGGAAACTCATGTTTTCCCACTGCATTATCCCTTCTCTATCCCTCCTTTGGTTGGTACCTTAGATTCAGTAAAACGTTCTTTGGGGTTTAAAAAAGAAATATATAAGAGTAGATTTTAGGTTGTGTAGAGCTCTCAATCAAGTTTTGTTGCAAAATTGTGATGAGATTGATGTGTCAAAGCTTTCTCTTAAAAGCCAAAAAGATTTAATATGGCTCTTTAGACTCGTAAGAGAGTGTAACTGTTATCTAAAAGGCATTCTCTTAAAAGCCAAAAAGACTTAATATGGCTCTATAGACTCCTAAGAGAGTGTTAACTGTTATCTAAAAGGCAGGGATTCAAGATAAAATCTGAGTTTGTAGGAGCAGGACATGAGCTTAGTGGAGAAGCTTCTGTTATTCAAGTAGGTGGAAGAAGAGACATAAGATGAATAAGAGAATCTCATTAGTAACTTTGCTGTATATTCAATTCATGATTCGATAGAAATGAGAAATAAACTAATTCTAAGTTCTAACTAATTGAACAACCTGTAACTAATTGTTGATATGACAAAGCTAACTAAAACTAGACCAAATGGATAATCATCCAAGGGAAAAGAGATTAAACTCATCAATGAATCCATAATAAAGAATATTCAATTATCTAATTTTCCGGCGAAGGTGTTAGGCTGATGAAAATAATTACTCTTTTATAATGCTATAATTATAAAGTCGAACTAATCGATGTATATTCTAATATGATACATGCAAATTACCTGCAAAACAAAATTTGAAGTAAAGAGAGATGAAAAATGAAAATATCTCGAAAGTAATCTCATAGGGTTAAAGCATAAATAAAGGTTACATCATTGAATCCTATCAAATTAAAATTATGTATTATCAAAAGTCTATCGTAGTCATTATGAAACTATATATTCATCAAAATGTAAGAATTTACATTGTGCTAACTTAATTAGAATAATAATAATAAAATCAAACTCAATTATCTAATCTAACTGAAAGAAATAATAGATAGGTGCTTAAATCCGTCGCCATATTTTTTGCGAAGGCCTCTCAGTCTAAATATGAGCAAAATAAATAGCATTTGGAATATGGAGGAGTTAGTGTAGGGATATATATATATATATATATATATATATATCGTCCAGATTCTCCTTTTAATATTTTATTGAAATAAATCTCTTCCCTGTGGTATAATATTACAAATCCAAGAGCTAGATGATGAATATAATTTATTTTGATAAAAGTGTATATAACTTAATTATTTTTCCTAATCGAAGCTCACTTATTTATACTATATTGATAGTGTCAAAAGTTTAATGCAATACTTTGATTAACTTTGATTCAAATCTTATATTTATATTCAAAATATATATTTAATATGCAAAATAATCTATATAAAATCTTGTAAGCAACTTAATTATAGTTTAAATTCATAAATTAAAAATTATGAAAGTACCGTTCTATCAATAATATAATATAACATAACTTTAGCGAGTTATTTATCTTTTTTCTTTTCAAACAAGTAAATAATGAATTAAGTATTTACCAACCAACACATATAACTTAGGGGGTGTTTAGTTTAAATGTCGTAAAATAATTTTTTGCTAGTTTTTATTAATAATTGAATACCAAGGATTTTGCATATATGAAGTCTTAAATTTCTACAAAAGAAAAAATTAATTAATTTTTTGAAAGCTCTTCTTTAACTTATTGAACTCAATGACATCGTAATAAATTTTTGAAATTTGTGCACTATTAATATTAAAGTTAAGCTATCTCTAAAATTACTCAGTCCTATCTGTATTTATCACCCAGACTCCATTTCTCACTATATATACATAATCTATTGATATTCTCACAAACAAAACTCATTCATTTGCACTCTTCTCTCTTTGCTTCTCATCTTTCTCCGAAGAAAACGAAAAAAAATGTTGATGCTATGGCATAAACTGAAGAAGGCGCTCTCACTTAAGCGTAAGGATAACAATTCCCAGAATGAGACACACCATTCCAAATCACCTGCTATTCCTTCATCGCCGTCCTCCTTGTCCCGTTTACCCAGCCCCACCGCACAATCATCCAAGGTCCGTTTTTCATTTCTCCTCTCTTTTTATTTTGTTTTATTATTTTTTCGTTTTCTCCCCTTTTTGTCTAACATTCTCCATCTGTGTTTTCCCTTTTACTTTCCGACAACATTTAAATTGCGTCACCACTAAGAGTGGCAGATGGCAACAAACCAACAAAAAATTGTACTTTTTTCAAGTGAAATTTAATTCTTACTTAAGTACCCTTTATTTGTAGTTTGATTAAGATGACAAATGAGGTGGGGCAAAGCGTGATAGTTGCGGAGTAAATCCATCTAAAATAATAAAGGCTTCAATCTACCTGCCCGCCCCCACCCCCATTTAGTGTGACTTGTTGGAAATCCTCCCTGTACAAATTACAATTTTTAGAAAAATATTTATTTAAACTCATATAAATTGCAATCTGTCCTGCATAAATTTATGAAAAAATATAATTTAAACCCGTCCCTTCTTGTCGCATCTCATTCCCTAATTTTGATCTTAATTAGTTTTACTATTAGTTTCAATGTATCGATGAGGATATATATAGAATTTTTGTTTACATTTTTCTCGGCATTGATTAGTGAACTAAAGAAATCCAATTCTACAATATAATATTGTCTTCCTTAATTTGCTTTTAACGCCCATTTTAAAAGCAACAGGGGTATCATTCTTTTGTGGCGAGATATATATAAAACGTTGACCGTTGTTGGATTTTACCATACAAACGTTTTAAGTTGATTTTTGTAATCAATTAAAATACTTTTTTTTTTTTTTTAAATTTTAGGTATTGAAAATTACCACTATCTTTCATTTATTTATTTTATATATAAGAAAGACCACTACTTTTCAGAGTTTAAGAGGAAAAACTTTAAAGAGAATTTCTGAAATCTTCCTTTAAATTTGACTCATCACACTAAACTCTCCGTGATTTACAATTTAATATTTATCTATTTAAGTAGTTGATGTGCGCTCAAGCTGATTCAAACACTCTTGTTAGGACCTAACAAGATTATTTTACTTTTATATTTGTCCCTTGTTGCCATGTAAATTGTTTTGAGTGAAGATTAGGGATTGTGTTGCTTTTGAATTCAATTACTCCCTCTGTCCCAATTTATATGACTCACTTTCCTTTTTAGTCCGTCCCAAAAAGAATGACACATTTCTATTTTTAGTAACAATTTGCCTATGAAATGTCTTTTTTACCCTTAATGAAATGATTTACAACCACACAAATTTCTATCATTCATTTTGGACCACAAGTTTTAAAAGTCTTTCCATTTTTCTTAAAGTTTGTGCCAAATCAAAGTACATCATAT